>JASVER010000094.1:662920-852545 GCA_030449065.1 Oceanodroma leucorhoa
TTTTCTTCCTTTTCCTTCTTCTCTTCATTTTCTTTCTTCTCTTTTCTTTCTTTTCTCTTTTCTTTCTTTTCTTTCTTGTCTTTCATTTATTTCCTTTCTTTTCTTTCTTTCCTTTCTTTTCTTTCATTTCTTTCCTTTCTTTTCTTTCCTTTCCTTTCTTTCTTTTCTTTCTCTTATTTCCTTCCTTTCTTTCTTTTCTTTCATTTCTTTCCTTTCTCTCCTTTCCTTTCTTTCTTTTCTCTTATTTCCTTCCTTTCCTTTCCTTCTTTCTTTTCCCTCTTCCCTTTCTTTTCTCTCTTTCCTCCCCGCCTCCCCAGCCCCCCTCCCGCAGCGGCCATGGCGGAGCGGAGCGCGGTGCCGGCACCGGGCCGCTGCCGGGGGCGGTGGAGCAGCGCCCGGCGGAGCCCGCAGGGTAGGGCCCGGGGCCGGGGCCGGGGCCGGGGCCGGGGCCGGGGTGTCACCGGCGGCTGCAGCACCACGGGCAGCTCCCGCCGGGCGCACCGGGGGCCGCGCTGCAGTGCCGGGGCGAGCGGGGATGAGCGGGGGGGGGGGGCAGAAGGGTCCTAAGATGCAGCCCCCCCCCTCCCCTCCCGCAGCCCCCCTTCCCCAGGCGGGGTCTGACATCTGAAGGTCAGAAGCGGGCGGAGGGGGGAGGCTGGGTGGGTTCGCTGGGTTGCTTTGCGGCAAGGGGAGCTCCCTGCAAAGGCTTCGCTGCGCTTGGGGCGGGGGACGGGCGCAGGAAGGGGGGGATCTGCAGGAGGGGGCTGGGTGCAGCCGTTGCAGTGCTAGAGCAGCCGAGCAGGAAAAGAGAGTTTGGAAGACCCCTCTGGCATCCCAAATCCTTGATCTTGATTCTTCTTCCCCTCCGTTTCTTTCTCTCTTTTCCTCCCAGCCTCACATTTTAATCTAACGCTTGGTGCATTGCTTAGAAATACATTCTCCTTCTTTGAAACCCTGTTAAAAATTGTGTTTACAGGGTACAATATACTTTGTATGGGTTGCCTTACTAGCTAACATCCAGACTTTGAACTCCTCTTGGATGGATTACAGCTACATAGGCAATTGATTAGTAGACTGCAAAAAAAAAAAACAAACCAAACACAAACCTGCTGGTGCTAGAAAAAGCACCGCTACAGCTTCTATTGCAAAGCAGAGGAATGCTGGGGGGGGGGGGGGGGGAAGATTTTAACTCCTCGTTCAGAAAGGTGCTGAAAGTGTGTGTCTGCCTGTGTTCAGCAGTCTGTGAATTTTTAAGCAGGTGATCTTGTTAATGGGCAAAATCCTTCTCTAAAATTGCCTTCTTGCCTTTAACCCGGGACATACACAGTTCCTGGGTTTGGTGCTGCTGTGTCTTCGCTGTGGAGAGTTGGGGAAGTCTGAGGGACAGGGTTAAACTTTGCAAACCACATGGAACATCGTACCTCTGCTGGCTCATTAATATGATGCTGTCATAGGACTGCAGCACTGCAGTCAGTGGAGAAGTCAGAATTATCCAAGCTATCTGCTGAACTGTATTTGCAAACATAGGCAGTTAGRTCCACTGTTTAACCTCTCTGGAGTTTTATATGATAAACATAGAGAAAAGGTTTTCTTATAATTGAAGCAATCACAGATTCTAAATCTGTTCCATTAATTTTGCTAAAAGTTTTCTCCATAGGCAAAAAGCATCCCTTTGGATTTAATTGGAAGTCAAAACAAAATTAGTATCTATTATGGCATTGCATTTTGTTTCCTTTTAGGGAAAAAGATATGTTACGATCTGGTTTATTACTGCTTTTTTCCCTGTTAAGTAAAGACTGGGAGGGGGGGAAACAGGTCACGTTTTTATACATATGGAAAACTTACTGTAAAAGAAAACATATGCTTAACAGAGGTACTTGGGAGTTTTCATTATCCTTTATTATCCTTTTAATCTTCTGAAAACAAGTGTTGAACAGCAAGTAAGGAGGGGCATATTGAACTCTGTAATAGAACTCCCTTTCATTAAATACCTTGATGCATGGATTGTTTTAAAACCATTTACCCAGTATGCAAAATAAATTGTTGCTTTATAATCGAGCAGTGATAGCAGTTGACTTATTTATTTAATATTGAAATTCACGCAATGCAAACTTTGATAGAATACAATAATTTTCATAATACATATTGATTACCTTAAAAATCAGGATATTTGGATGAGAAGTTTGCAATCAGAGAGGCATTTACAAGCACCTACAGAAATCCTTCTGAAATAAAAGACATTGTTTTAATTTAAAACACATTCTTGCAATGTTCATTTCTATCTTTAATCAGAGGCAGGTGGACAGTACTCCTGCTATTTTATCCTGAAGGTGATCTGAAGGTTAGAATGAGTCAGGGAAATTGGTCTAAAATGTTGCCTTATTTCTGATGAGCAATTAATCCCTTTTTCCTTTCTCTCAATAGCCACTTCGGAGATTTTGAAATGCAGACTAATATTTCTGCTTATAGAGAACTTTTTGCCTCAAAGTTTAACAAACAAGCATTGCTACTTTGGAGCAAACAGCAACCTGATGTCTCAGGCTGTGAAGCAGAAGGGAAGGAACAGGCACTCCCACGGAATCGAAAAGCAGCGGCATTGATTTTAATCTTGATTATACACTATTGACAAACCTGCATTAAAGAAATACTATAGGAGGATGAGACTGAGTTCTGCAGCTTCCTTAAAAAAAAAAAAAGGAAAGAAAATACAGAAGGTGGAGTTGCACAACAGACTGCTTCCAGATAAAGGARTTTAAAATTTATCCAATGATGGTGAATTAACTTGAGTATCTTTTAAAAAAATGTAGAATCAGATGAGTAGAAGAAAAGGGGGATTTGGGTGGGGTTTTTTAATGTTATAGAGAGACAGCAGAATTAAGACAACTGGACAGATCATACAATGCAGTTGGTTGGAACTATTTAAAAAATGATTTATCAGCTTAAAGAGGTTTCTCTTGGTAAGTGACTGCCTGTTTTTAATATAGGCCTGATTTAAGCTTAAGCTTAAGCTTAAGCAATTTAAGCCTGAATAGGTCTTAGTGGTATCCATGCGAGGACGTCAAACAGTAACATCAGAAGGAATTTTGTCAGAGTGAAAAAAGAGTGAGGAAATCAGAATTTGGTCCACTTTTTCTGTTCCACATCACAGAGCAATGTAAATTGGTGTGACTCTCCAAGCCAAGGAAGTTATTCCAATTTATGTCAGCTGAAGACCTTGACGTCCTAGAACCTTATTTGGTCACCATAAACTTATAACAAATAATGGCCCAGATAATGAGCTGGTGTAAATTGGTCTCATTCCAGCAGAGTCAAGAGAGCAAGGACAGACATTTCAGTCCAGCTGAGGATATGTCCTAATAATATTTATATAGTGACAGCTATGGAAGAAAACACTTAGATTTATGCACTAAAGGCCTGGTCCTGTACCGTGTTGGATGCTTCTTGCAAAAGGCTTTAGGTCCTTAATTCCTAAGGAAGCCCAGAAGTGATCAGCACGCACAGAAGGAGTGCACAGCACGCTGCAGGATTGGGCCATCGCATGGATGAGCAGGGCTGGTGCCTGGCTTCACGGGAAGCCRAACTTTTAAAAATATTTACTTTTTTTGTTCCTTTTYGTAATTTGTTCRGGATCTTGAGATTCCAAATCTCAGGTTCTGTGGGGGATTCAATGGTGGGTTATCGTGACCATTCCCAAATTACCTTCAGCATCATTTGGGGACACAACTGGTACAATGAAGGAAAGGGGACGGAGCGGAGGGGGGGGACTGAACCGCGGGCATTTCACCTCCCTCTGTCCCAGACTTGCTGGGAGCGGTGGCGAGGCCGGGCGGCCTGACTACGGCAGCTACGCCAGGCTTTTTGGTAGCATGCCACAGCATAAAATACGAAGGTCCTACTGGGCAATGCTTGTGCTTTGAAAAATTTATGTTCATTTTCTTTCTGTTCTAAACTGGACTTTCTCCAGACAGAACTGTAACACACTAACATTTTCCTAACACGTCCCACATTTCATCATTCCCATTCAACCAGTGGTCGTATTTCAGGACCTTAAATCAAGCATTTCCAGACACTTGCATTATTTTCTTCATGCAGAAGTGCTTTGTGCTGCATTTGAAGATAATAAATTTCTGAAAGCACAGTTCTAAAGCAGCATTTACATTCAGTTTACCAGCGAATGAAAATTTCTTGCAAATTCCTACAGATCATTCCTGAGTTCATTGCTGGTATTCRCTTTCCCTGATTTATTTGCTGCAAGATAAACGTACAGACCTGTTTCCTTCAATGTCAATACCAAGAATGATTTCACAGCTACAAGCGTACTTCAGTCATTTACTGACTTCAAGAAGCTGAACATTTACCGTATTGCCTCCATTTTTCAGTGGTGTTTTCCTTGCATTTTTAAAACACTGCATTGCACACTGATTTTATAACATCTGTAATGCCATGTTCTCTTTCATGGCCCCCCCCYGCCTTGTTTCAAAGGGCCAATTCTTTAGCTGGTGTGAATTCACAAAGGACCAGCARTGCTGAATTACTCCAGTGAAGGTCTTAGCCTAGAGTCTTATGATTAATAATGGAAAGATAGTCAAGAAAAGTTTCAGATCCCGCTATAAATTCCTGCAGCTTTCTCTGGCATTATATGGGACAATGGCGTTCACTTGGGTAAGAGGGAAAGGGAGATTTTGTGCCTCCATCTCCACGACAGCTATTCGTGTCTCCAGTTYTCCGCAAATATATTCAAGCAACGTATTGAGTCCTTGGCCAGCAAAMCCCCTGTCCATGCTACTTGAACTGGGTGTTGAACTCAGTTCCACTGCTTCTTTGAAGTGCTCTTTGACCGATTAACTACGGATGGGCGATGAACTTGCTATGTGAAAAGCAGATTCAGCACACAAATGAACTGTGACCCTTCTTAATGACAACATTTCTGAAGCGATGGCCGTGTACCTTAGACAGATATTGGAAAACTTGGTTCCTACCAGAGAGTTGCTTTGTAGGTTCCTGTATCAGAGAAGCCAAAACCTGACAAAGCAGAAATAAGACAGCCTAGAACAGCTTTTTTTAGGCAGAAAGTTTGGAGGTGAAGGTTATTACTTCTGAAATAGTGTCAGAAACAAACTCGCACCTACCCAAGAAAAGGAATGAGCTTAGAGGAAGATGCTGAGCCTCAGTTTCCTTTCTGGTACCATTCTTTTATATCATCAGTTGAACAGAGATGCACCTCTGATGCGATAGCCCTGTTATAATGCCAGACTCGCGTAAATGGGTTTGGGCGCAGTATCGGAGTTAGATCCTCTGCCCGCGTACCAGAAAATAATGAAAAAATGTAGCGGCTATAAGACCACTCTAAAGGCTTCAATCATAATGACGCTTAGTGCCTTTCTGTTAGTATTGCTGTCTTTCAACCGCAGTAGTACCATTTCTTCACAGCCAGCTTTATCCAAGTACCTCAGTAGAATTAACTCATGTGCCGACCGGGAGGACTGGATCCGGGTGCGGCATACATGAATGTGGAGAGTATGTCCCAGTCCTTCCGATGGTTATTCAGCCCCAGTGAATACCCAACACTGCCTTTGATGAGACTGAAAGTGCTAATTTATCCCTGGACTGAAAAAAAGGGTTCATAACAGAGATACATCTGCAGAGTTTACACAGTTTAAAACCAGTTTCAGTGGGTTGTTGCACATCAATTAGAGAGAGAGAACTGGAGTTGATGCGGGGGTACACGAAGGGCATTACTGTACATTTAGAGGTATGTGCCTGGGGTTGGAATAGCATCAGGTCTGGAAGTCACAACTGAGGTCCATTAGCTTAAATTACCTTGCCTGTTTGGTTAAAATTCAACTCAGAATTTCTTGATCCCATGCTGAACTACATACTGAATTTCACATGTGCCCCTGTACTCGGCACTGGTGAGGCCGCACCTCGAATCCTGTGTTCAGTTTTGGGCCCCTCACTACAAGAAGGACATTGAGGTGCTGGAGCGTGTCCAGAGAAGGGCGACGAGGCTGGTGAAGGGTCTGGAGMACAGGTCTGATGGGGRGCGGCTGAGGGAGCTGGGGGTGTTTAGCCTAGAGAAGAGGAGGCTGAGGGGAGACCTTATCGCTCTCTACAACTACCTGAAAGGAGGCTGTAGCGAGGCGGGTGCTGGTCTCTTCTCCCAAGTAACAAGCGATGGGACGAGAGGAAATGACCTCAAGTTGCGCCAGGGGAAGTTTAGATTGGATATTAGGAAAAATTTCTTCACTGAAAGGGTAGTCAGGCATTGGAACAGGCTGCCCAGGGAAGTGGTGGAGTCACCATCCCTGGAGGTGTTCAAAAAACGTGTGGATGAGGTGCTTCGGGACATGGTTTAGTGGGCATTTGTACTGGGTTGATGGTTGGACTCGATGATCTTAGAGGTCTTTTCCAACCTTAATGATTCTATGATTCTATGATCTTCTGAAAGCTGTGACTCTAAGAGGAATTGCATGCTGCTGAGGAAACGCGGTCCGCAGTAACCCGTCGTGTGTGGTCATGGCTTTGAATTGTAGGGTTAGCAGGATGGCAGAAGAGTGAGACGGGATCATACCCCGATGTTCTCTAATCAATCATTAGGAAATGGTTAATTTCAGATTTTTCTGGTCTCTCATGAAAATTTGTCTGTATTCAAGGCATTAAATCACCCAATTCTGCCTTTTGTGGAACTGGCCGATTCACACAATAGACTAGGCACTGCAAAGGATCAGCTCTGAGCCACAGCCTGGGCAAAGAAAAACTCAGATTTAATTGGCTTAGATGAAAAGCGAAGGAAGTAACATGGCTTTGTTCCCTTGATGCTTCTATGCTCTGCTTGGTTTTATGGCTGACTGGTCATTTTTCCTTCGTGTATTGTCTGATGTTTCAAACTGAACTATCCTGAAAGTTGTCATCCAGAAGATAGCACAGGTCAGGGTAGCAATCTTTTAGTGATAAAGTGATCAAAAATAGCTCTTCCTCCCTCATTTTGAGAGGTTTTTTCCTAGCCCTGCCTTTCTAAAAATGTATCTTTGAAAAGTGGCTACAATGCTCCCTTTTATGGCCAGTTTTCCTGGAGTCGTACATACCGTATGACAACGCTGCCATAGGCAAAAACTATTTCTGGGGTGCTGCTTCCAGGGAAAAATGGAGAAAAATTACTGCAGGCTGGAAATCAGAGAAAGTTAGCCATAGCAACGGCTAACTTTGACATCGGTTATCACAACACATACCTCACACTAGCAGTTAGAGGCGTTATTGGGATAGAAGTCCCATTTTTCAATACAGTGGCAGCACACAGACGGGGAGGTCTTTCCAAGAAGTTTTAACCGCAGGGTTGATGTACAAACCACTCCTACGTCTAAGGATCAGTTTTTAAAATGCCTCCTCTCTGGACCAGCTTACTCAGAATATCCTGGGCCTGACACATAACCTGAAAATCAGTGGATTTTAACACAGCAAAACTGCTGGTCGCGTAAATGGGCCGAGCGCTCTGTGTGGCACCTAGGCTTGGAGGTGGGGAGCTCTGGGCAGATAGAAAGCAAATATAAATCAGTGTTGCTCCGGTCATTTCAGAGAGATGCCTACATGTGCTCTAGTTGGGGATAAACCCTATAATCTACGAGGATTTATGCTTATAAATGCATGGACCTAATTCTGCAGGCAGCTACTAGGCGGTATATGGCAGCTGTTACTAATTTGTTTGTGGGCTTGGCTCCTCCATATGCATTTGTGTTTATCTCCTGTGTTTGCTGTCACTCTGCTTTCCCACTCAGCTTTACTTTCCTACTTACTACTCACAAAGCAACAGCTGCATCCTGCTTCTTCCCCGYGACATTGGGCTTTTCTTTCTTTTATTGACTTGTATTTAACTGAGGCAAAAAAAAAATGCACTTAAATATGGATGATTCTTATTTCTAAAATAAAAAGCCTGATACAAGGAAACATGTTCTCCCTGCTAGTCTAATTGGTATCTAGGTTAATTGCTCTCATGCTGGATGTTTAATTGATTTGCGTAGAGAAAGCCAGTGAAAGGCTGTAGCTCAGTGACAGCTCTAGATAAGTGCAATGACTCTTTCTTTTTCTTTTTAAAGGAAGAGTCTACCTTGCAGAAGGCTACTGAGATCTCTGGGGGATCAGTTATTATTTAGATGCTGTATATAAAGGTAGTTTATTTTTCTGATGTAGACTTCTACAGTAAAAGTTGAACAGAGCTGAAGAAATTTTTCAGGTAAGAATGCTTTACAGCAAATTTAAGAAAGAGGGGAATATTAAATTAGTCCTGCTTGGAGGACTTACCTCATGCAAAGGCTGAAGGGTGAAAAATCTGAGAATTTCGCRATATGAGTTATCTTATCAGTTTAGCCAAGGAGCCCAAAGGAGCCTGGGCAACCCAGTCATTCTGCTTTTCTTTGAATTGCGACAGCGTGGTGGCATTTCACCTCTTAGGACTCCTTGCAATGACCTGCTTCAGCTTTTTTCCTAAACAAATGCGAAATTCAAATGTTCTTCCAACAGCTTATCAAATGTTGCTGGAGGAGAACTACAYGTTAAGCTGCAAATGTAAAATTTGCAGTTAAATACAGCTTGCTCTTTGTAGCAACTGGACCAACTTTCTTATATGCAGTCACAAAATGCAACAACAGTCTGTGTTCTACTGCATCGCCTCCTGGAGCTGCCCATGGTCTGAACGGTTGCCTGATGGTTTTCGTGGTAGAAAAGTGAACTCTGTGTATCCAGCTCATGATCTCTGCTTGAATTGGATAAGGAATTACGGGGATGGGTTTGCTTTGTAAGGTATTCCTTATGTTTTTAAAGCTACATCCAGAAAATTTGAGCTGCTTTTTGGCTGGAATGTCAGTTCAATTTCTCCAGTGTTATAACATCAAAAGAATATTCTTAGTAGAAATAAATAAGCTGATTAGGASGGAAGCAATAAATACAAATCAAATCGAATCATGCAGACACTCACAGTAGAAAAATCAATAATTTTAGTAATACATTTTGCAAACTCATTTTATTGTAAAAAAAAAATATAGCTCCTTTGAAGTCTTGATTAAGCAGGAGCTGTAAACCTTCCTTTTCTCTCAAAGTCCTCAGCTGGAGTAAAATTCAGAAGTTTTTAAACAAGTCTAAAAGCAATGGTGTCAGATTATACCAAGTGAAAGCTGGAGCGTACAGAAGATGCACACAGGACAGGCTGGGAAGGCCATCCATCCCGAAGGGATAAAGTAGAAGAGAGATGTTTACAGGGAGCTGCCTGTGGCCGTTCTGAAATGATTCCATAATGTGATTTAGAAATGGAAAGAACAAAGGTAATTTTTAGTGTGCCTTTTTTTTTTTAAATCAATGACTGTTCTGGACAGCTGTACATTTGATTATATCGGTGACTCTCTAAGTTTGTGATAAGACAGGAGCTTGTTTTCCATTTGGAATGGAAAGAAAGGTCATCAAAAATGTGTTTTTCTAAATTTGCCAGTATAAAATGTAATTCTRTATTCCTTGAAACAATTATATTCATTGGAGTCCTGTAGGCATTTCSTTGCTTTGAGACTCCAACATTTCTGCTTTGTAAGTATTTGTCTAGCTGATCCTTGATTGGCACTTTCACCACTCAGACTTCTTTCTTTCTTACCCCCATCAAAGGTGAGTGCGAGAAGGACCTACAGGGATAGAAAAGATATCAATATACAAAAATTCAAGTGACCTTCAGTAATGTTGTGGTCACAGTGATGCCGCAAGACCGTGACATGCAAACTGGGTGGAATTTGCTGCATTGCTTTTTTTTCTTTTTTTTTAAATAAATTTCCAAGCTTCAGATTAGCATTGTCTCTCGTCAGCTACTCCGAGTCAATTAAATGCATTTAGATAACACTTTGAGAAAAGAATTTATAAGTTATCACCTGTAAATTTCAAGGTCAGAATATTCTGCATCATCATTGGAAACGCTCCTTGCCTTGGCAGTGCAGGTTGTGCCTGAAATGTCGTCAAATGTAAAGTCTGTAGGTTTCAGAATTAAAAAAACAAAGCAAACAAAACTCCCCCAACTGATCTCTTAACCCGATTTTCTAAAATAGCCAATGGGAATTATTCAATGTTTCTGGAGAACGAAAGGAAGCTTTATCTAATAATCTCRTTTCTTCTGATATGCCATAGTCTGCTCCCTCTACATCAGTGCATCCATCTCCCCTATGTCTCTGCCCTTGCAGTGACCTCTCCATCATTATGCCAGCAGTCAAGAYTGCAACAAACTTGTTCCAGTGACGCACGCTCTTTTTTCTACTGTTTTTTTTTCCTATTTCAATGCAATGTCTTCTCCTACCAATGGCAGAAACAACATCCATTCTGTAGAYGCTGCTCTTCCCTCTTAGTGCCCCATAAAGTATAATCACGTCCTACTATTTTAGCTGTGCCCAGTAGTTATAATTTCATAATACGAAACAGAGATCACGCTGTGATCCCACTTTATGGAAGACTCCATCCAGCCTGACCATGGTAACATTTCTCACCTTTTCTCAYCCACGGCTCTCCTGGATGACCAGCTCCCCTGGTTTGTCCCCRGCGTGGCATTGATTGCCCAAGTCAGCCAGAGAGCGGGTACGGACCGGGCGGCCTCACACAGCTTCTCCTTCAAAGGGAATTCGAGGGGAGTTTCCCGAAGGTCAGACTTGGGCAGCCAGCAAGATGTCGCTGGGATTTTAATGATCCTTCCCATCAACAAAACTCACCTCTGATACGACAGATCTTTCACTGCCATAAATCAGGCTGCTTAACTAGCTTTCCCTCCTGTTCAAAAGCTTTTTCTAAATGAAATTATCTATGCTGCTATCACTGTCATTTGGGGAACACAATCTTTACACACTATTTTGTTAGAGGTGTTAATATAATATCCCGGAGCGAGCGATACCGTACCCTTCAGGAAGGGATGGGATATATCACGCCGTGCAAGAGGCCAGTCACAAATGGCCCTGACTTTGGCACTGGGGATCAGAACAGACTCTTCCTGCTCATCCCAGGGAAAGTCAGGAGTAAATTTATGCCCTTGCCAGGAATGACACGCTGCAGAACCGCACGGAAAGAGAACAAATTCCCAGGGGTTGGCTGCTAACGTCAGTGGCACCGGTGCAAACGAGAGCAGCCTCCTGCCCAGCCGGCTTCTTCCAGGAGCACGGGAGCCTGACGAGTCGATGGTACGGAGGGAGAAGGCATGCCCTCGTTAGCGCCCTAACGAGAAGGAAAGGAAAACAACTTTCCTTTTTAAGCCAGGTTTGGATGAGGGCCTTACCCTGGACACACCACATAGTTTACCTTCCCCAACTTGCTTCTCTATTTTTYTCTACTACAGCCCTTTCCCCCCGCCATGGGATCACACTCCCTAATGCCACCACTTGCTCTACGCTCCCACCCGTTACTCATTTGCACCCAGGAGACCCGCGCCGCTGGCTGCAGGCACGGGGGGGCCTGACTCCGGGGGGGGGTGTGGGATGCGGGGAGCCTCCCTGAGCCCCACGGATGGTCGGCGGTGGCAGCGCTTGGAGGCACCAGCCCGGGGCAAGGTCTGCCCCTTCAGGTATAGCAAATTACGGCCAGTTTGATGGCTTGCGGCACTGCGCCGTCACCCAGAGCCGCCCTTCCCCATCGGCTGCTGCTGAAGCTGAAAGAAAGCCCTGCCTGGTTGTGCGTGCACAGGATTAGTCTCATCTTCCATATATTTTCTCTACCAGGGAGGAGTGGTACCTGCACACCGTAGCTGCTTAATTGCAGCACCCGCTGTGGACCGTAATTTGGCCTAATTGTGCACTTCCTTCCATTTGTGGTATGAGCGTTATTTGTATAGCATAAATGCAATCCGTGGCRTCTTTTTTTATGTGCATAGTGCAAAGTAACTGAGCCTGCTTGTTCTGTGGCACTTGGAACTTTTTCTGTGAGCAGCTCTTGTTTCAATAACTGTAGTTCTTGTTAATAAAATCTTTAACCCAGTAACGAGGTGGCATGTTTGCGTGGTCTCCGGAGATGGCCCCTCTTTCCACCTCTGCCCCTTGTTCACTGGGGAACCGTGGCTGCGGCATTTCATCTTGCTGTGCTTCTGTTCCTGCCTAATGAATATGGAAATGATGAAACTAATGAAACCATCTTCGTTGCAATGCATTTGAGATCCACTGATGAGAATTACCAGATAAAAGGGAGGTGGTTTTTATCATCTCTCAGTAATGAGACCGACTCATGTATGAAATTCTCTGCTTTAAGTTGTAGCTCGGTCTCATCTTGATCCCCTACAACAAAGTCAGTTTTACTCTCTCCGAGTAGGGTTTGCAGAACTGCCATGCTGGTGTCCATTCTGGTGATTAAATGCCTTTCAATAAACCAAGGATAACTTAGCGTGGTGTTATTAAAACAGAATTTTATGGGCCGTAACCTGCCATCATTTCATGTGCAGAGCTCCTGCTGAGTTCATCAAGACATCCCTGCCCAAAGTGATGGCGCAGGGGGAATGGCCTTCGGGTTCTCCTCTGCTCGYGTACCCGACCTTTCTCTGGAGCTGAGTTGTCCCGGAGAAAAGCAACCGCATGGTCTGACTGCTGCACGTGCTAGAAGGGCGTACGTAACTATGCCGTTCAGCTAAGGCTGCTATATGCAACATAAAAAAAAAATATTTAAAATGTTATTGGATTTATTAGACACATTCACAACCCTAGCAATTTTCCTTTGGAAGAAATGTCACTTCTCTACCATCTCCCCAATATTGCTCTCCTACACTGACTGGATTACGCATCAGAGGTGCTGCCTTTTGCACAACTTGCTTGTAGAACCACATGAACGCAGGTATGAACATAGACTGATGTCGGCTTAAAACAAAAATGATTGCTAAGGATCCATTGGCCGAGTAAAATAAAGCTGGTATTTAAAAAAAAAAAAAAAAAGCTTTTTCTCCTGAATATTTTGGTAACATTATTACATCATCCCCACTGCTCCCATCAGGAGGGATGAACAGACATCTCGTTACTCTACACAAAAAGATATGGTATAGAAAATCTATATTTAAAGTACAGATTCCGTATAGCTTCAAGCTGGCCCCGAGAAATTGCTGCTCTGTTATTCTGCATTCCCAGCAGTGCATCGCTGCCCCTGAGGCCGCCGAGTTAATAACTCCGCTGCGCAGCATCCAACAAAGTAATTTGTTTACTCTTGTGTGGTGCATTTATTAGCTCTTAATGTTCTCCACCTCTTTGCTAACCCTAATTATAGCAATATTAAAAGAAAGTTCTCACCGTGAGTTTAGTGGTTTTGGAAACTTTTCTAAGAGGGGGATGAACAAATTTGTTGGACTGAGTTTTTAGTGCATTTCCGTCATAAGCCAAAACCACTCCTTCTAGTCCCTGATTTTAATTGTTTCAGCTAATTGTTTGAACAGGTCGTTAAATCAAAAGATGCRGTATGAAATTTTCTGTCAGGATGAAAGGCTATAATGAAAAGCTAATGATTCTCATCAGTCGTCTGGCTTCTCTGATGCTTTGTCCTGATACAGGCTGGTCACAAGGAGAAATAACTCTGGGATTTACGCCAAAGCATTCTGCCTTTTCCAAAAGAAGCCTGATTAGCATTTTGCCTTGGTCAGGTTGATTGGTTTCACACCCAAAGCGTGTGTCTGCTGCCTTCAGTTCCCAGTTTGCGACCAACACGCTTGTACAACTTCTTTTTTGCACCGAATCCTGTTTATAGAAAGAGATTAATAATATTTATTTCGTATCCGGAGGAATCCCCACCCTCTTTCCTGACAGTTCTTGGCGCTTTCCTTAACCCCATACTTTTTGCCRTTAATAACAGAGGAAAAGGTGATGGCTGGCAGGATTTAAACATCGCCTCGGTCCCTGGTGCAGCTGTGGTCCCCTCCCCGTGCAGCTCCAGCCCAGTCCCCGGGGAGCGGGGGCTGGCGGGGGAGCGGGGCTGCGGGTGCCGGGACCACCCGCCCTGCGGGGATCACCACTGCCCCCTCCGCGGGGGAGCGCGCGGGGGGACCCCGCGGGTGTTGTRGGCTAGGGCTGAGAATAGCCACTCTCGGCGTTAAAATACGAACGCCGAGAAACGCCTTTTTTCCTTTCCTTCTGCAGAAAGGGTTGGATTCTTTTCAAACTGTTATTTTTCACCCACGGGAACCGCATTACCTCCTTCAAACATAGAAGGGAAACGTTCTACGTGCCAGATCTTATCTTCATCTGCAGTTTTTAATATCCTCGCGTACTAGTGAAAAATGTCTTTTAATTAGGATGAAGRTGTTTGGAAAGCAATGTGAAAAGAAATGGAGGCAGGTTCATTTGGAGCAGCTACGTGCGATAACTCTGTGGGTAGGGGCTCAGTATAACCTTCCAATGCTGTTCTGCAGCASCAGAGGGATATTCTCTAAGTATAAATGGAGACTAATTTCTTTTACAGAGCAGCAATCAATAGGTTTCAGAGGTCAAGGAAAAAAMTTATGCGCTTTTAAAATTTTTCTTTCTAAATAAATAATGTGTGTGAGATCAGCAGTGACAAATGAAGTGGGGTTGGTGACAGCCCCCCGTGCTGGGCGACCTCTCTCTCCTTCCGTGGGAGCCAGTGCCAGCTTCATCATCGCATCCCGCATCCGGAGCCTCTCTGTTTTACACGGCAAACCACTGCACTCCTGTGGTGCGTCAGAGACTGCCAGTCCCTTAAGGAAACGGTGGTGACTTGACAGTATACCGTGGTCCTGGGAAGTTTTAAAAAGAATTGCCTTGCTTTCTCCTTCCTTTTGTTACACAGCAGAGCAGCACGTTGCTCTCTCTGAATAGCRCGTGAATTTTTTTATCTGTACGTCRGGATATTTAAATGGCACAGTTGCTAGTAAAGCCGCCTTACAAGCCAGCGTGATTAGAGATGCATTTCACAAATGAGACATTTCCCTTAGCTGCACACCCAAAAACTCGTGCGCTTGCGGGAAATCTCAGAGGATRAGTGACTTGACCGAGTCCAACCAGTAAGCCAGCACCCATGGTCTGAACCCCGGGTGGGGATCCTGCTGTTCACCCTGCTCCTCCTCAGGCTTTGCTTGTTCCCTCCTGTTCTTCAGAACCCGGGGGCTCATTTCTATTTTCGACACCTTTTTTAGATTCTCCCAATAGAGTTCCCTTTTCAGAGCCATTTTCTCTCTCAGAGACATTTCCATTTGCTGCAGGTAATGGTGCTACCTCAACGGGGTGGTCTGGAAGGGTTTATTGCCTTTTGTTCAGGCTGGGTGATTTTGGAACAAATTGGGTGCTTAACATGGCTGGTTGAAAAGYAGGATTAAAATGGGCTGGCAAAAGGATCGTTCTGCATAAAACAAAGAACCAGAGAAGTTAATGAAGTAGAAACGCATTCTGGCGGGAGGACGGCATCCTGCGGTAGCTGGCAGGACGGRCGGGCTTCGGGCTTCGGGCTTTGGGCTTCGGGCTTCAGGCTTGACCTGTGGCTTTGCCCAACAGGTTCAGCTGAGAGAGATGATTTTTATGTCCCCACATGTGACCCGTCAGAGGAGCTCGCTTTCTGGGAGGGTTTGAGTTCCCTACTCCCCCTACCTGAAGACACCTCTTTGTATCAGGCCATTTTAAGGCAATATATGTTTAACATCAACAATAACTAGGTTGTCTCTGTAGAGGTGGAGTAGAAAAAAAAAAAAAAGGYCTTTTTACCAAGGTTCAGGTCAAGGGACACCCCCAACAGCAAGAAACCCACTTGATTCCTTTCTATAGCTTTGAGTGTTGCTGTCACTATGGATRGATTTATGGATATATGGATATACGGGTCACTCCGCTCCCTCTCCCATGCGTGTCTCTGCGGGTATAAGCCTGAAATGCTCTTCGGCCAGGCTCACGTGAGTCAGCAAGACAGGCTGTGCTGGAGCTTCTCCTTCCAAAAATTTCAGCTACTGCTTGATGAATTAAACATGTCCAAGCACTTGTTTCATCAGTATGCTCTCCGCTAGGCTGCTTTCGAGGCTTTTTTCATGTTCCACCTTCAGAAAACTAGGCAGAAACTGGGAAATCCTTGATGTGCAGTTTGTGAAYGTGGAAGTTACAGGGAAATGCTGATTTCAGAAGAAAGGCAGCTACGTGCAGAGGTGTGCTTGGGGGGGGGCATATTCTTAAACTCCTGACTACAGGAGGGGATTTYATACATTTTATCCTTAAGAAACTGTGAAAAAACCCTGAACTGAACAGGTGAGTGGTGCTGCTGCACAGCTTAGAGACATCTGTGAATCAGAAGATGGTGAGAAGAGAGGTATAGAGGATGTTCTGGRTGATAATGGATGTCTAAGTGATAATAGGCTTGAAGCATAATTAATGTTAATGGATAGCGTTTATATGTAATGCAAAGAACATGTTCTGAGAGACAGATACGAAAATAGATTATTTTTTTTTTAAGACATGAAGTTTTAAGCTCTGAGGACTAGACGTCGGAGCTACTSTGCAGTTATTTTATGCATTTTATCTATGGAAAAACCTTGTTCTTTAAAGCTTGTGGGGACTGGGAAATGCGTGGCCTAATTTTTTTCACATCCTGACACATGAGGGATGCTCCATCTACCTGGCAGTGTCATTAAGCTGATCTGGCTAAAATTTTCAATTTTTTTGTGCACTGAAATCCAGCAACAAAGATGATCAGAGCCATAATAATAAAAATAAAAACGAAGAGGAGTTCTGTAGAGGGTATGAAATGTCGGGGAGGAGGTAGTAACCAACAGCTGTGAGGAGGGAACTAGTAAAATGAGCTTGTGTGATTGCGAGTACTCATCGGTTCGTGCCCTTCTGGCAGGGCTGGTTGTGCTGCTTTCCCCAAGAGCGGTTCCCTGAGGATTCAGTCTATGGAAGGATCAAGGGAGAGGAGCCTTCCCTCTGGCTCAGATGGCAGATGGGATGCTCTCAGGGCTGGAAATCTCTGATGCAGCTTTAGCCATGATTCATTACAGCGGTTGTTAGACTGGAAACTTAATTTTCCCATGCGCAGCAATGTTAGAACTCTTCAGAGTGATTGCACCGTAGTACCTTTGCAGTACTGCCGCCCTTGCTGGCCGGCTGTCGCCGGGTATTTATAGATACGGAATAATTCTTCTCTGGTAACAAGACATGGRGAGAAAGCTCTGTGCATCTGTRTCATGAAATATTTCCAACTCGACTGCACAAATACTTATTACTTCCCTTGATTTGTATTCCTTGGGTATAAATTTATTAATGCTCACTGTATATTTTCCACCAAATATTTCATGCCTAACAACTTTCCATGAATATTTACCATCTGTATTCCAGACTATTTCCCTGCTATGGCAAACATTTCATTACATTAAATTTTGCTGTCTAATGTGTAGGGCTAATGATTTTTTCAAAAGAAAAATGGGCTTAGAGCTTTATGAGAATATTATGAGGCATGGGCTTTTTTGTTGTATTGAATTCTTCAGAACTTTAATTTCATAGAATTTTAGAAAAAACAAACTCAGGTGCTAATCATTTGTACCCTTGCTCAAGGGACTGTATGCTAGCAAGCAAGGGTTCCTATTTAYTTATGGAAGGACAAATAGGGCTGAAAAGTTGGTTTTTTTTTTTAGTTGAAAAACAGGTACTGAGTGCTGGTCCCTCACGCACACAATGTGCCCGGAAGAGCATTTATTACCGTGCTATTGCACTGCAGACCACAAGATYGCATTTATTCCTCCCTTCCTCAGACAACCCCACTGGGGAAAAGGCACTTACTACRAGGAGTAGTCTCTTCCAAACACGGGAAGATCATGCTGGATTGGTGAGCTGCTATTAATACGTATGGAAATTAATGTGTGAGACAAATAATTAAAGGCTAAAGTAGTCCAGGAAAAGCAGCTGATACGAATAAGAATAAAGGTCTTTTTTTCTGGTGGCTGAATCAGACTCCTCAGACCTTTTGCCTTTCTATTGATGGTTCCCGTCAGGTTTCTGACCATTAGCATTTTGCAGTCCCCTTCTGCAATGACCCTAAAGACCARCGCTTGAGATGGGATAAATAATAGTTCAGATTTAGCACCAGCTGAATTAGATGACTTCAGTTTTGTGGAGCAAATGCTAATTAAGTCCTTGGACCTGTCAACATTAAGGGCATACCCTCCTTGATGTAAGCAGGTATAGAATTACCTCAAACGTTAAAGTGGGTGATTGATCCCTAAAGGTTGGAGCACGGAAAGCTGTTGGGTAGCYGTCAAGGAAAATGCCAAAAGCCACAAGGTTTGCAGCAGTCCTACATCTTGGAGTCCCCCAAGGAGCAAAAATCTCTTTCACTGCCTCTAAGAGTAGCTTGCTTCAACAGCAGTCCTGAAACAGGGCTGTGATATAAAAGTATGAGCTAACCCTCACTTCCAGAGGGTGATTTTAGCCCAAATGTGTTCCCTCTTTCTCCCTTTTTCTCTCCTCCCAGATACAGTCTGTCCTTTCTCCTGGCACGTCTCTTCAGCTCTGTGTTAGGGGGACTCTGGCAACAAACGACCCCAAAACCCGGGGGAAGAGCTTTCAATGAGTGGGGCACACTCCAGCGGCCCCTGAGCGAGCGACGTGGCCGTTGTACCAACCCCAGGCAACGAACGGGCCGTGGGACGCGCAGACCCCTGCCCCGCGGGAGCGGGAGAGAGCACGCAGCGGGGCGCTGGGTGGGAGGGGGGCGGTGGGTGGGAGGGATGCGGTGGGTGGGAGGGGGGCGGCGGGGACCGCAGGGCACCGGCAGCCGGGTGGCCCCCGCGTGCTGCCGAGGCTCTGCCCTACACTTTCTCCTCCGCGTACGAGATGTTACTGAAGGGGAAACTTGTGCCCTAGTTTCTGCCTCTTGGTTTCTTTTCAGTGCGTGTTTTCTTGCAGGAAAGGCGCAGACCTTTCTGTTTTCCCTCTCTGAAAACTCAGTGATGCTCCTGGCAGGGGATGTTACTTGCTCATGCAGCGACCTTTTTCTTTTCTTCTGCTTCTGTACTATATTGCTCTGGCACATTASCACTAAAATTTCTTCCCTTCCTTCCTGCCTCCCTGTACAAAACCCTCCTCTCTGTTTATCACCACTATTTTTGCTAACCCTGTACGCTGTCTTTCTCTCCTACCTTTGTAGCAGGGCTCAAAGCTCGGGGGACATTTATGCTATTGCTAAGTGTGAAAAACATCACACTTAGAGGAGCAGGGAGAAAGCACACACATTGATGTATTACTGACAATGCCAGTTAAGAAAGCACCACGAGCGGGGACTGCTAGCCCCAGACTCCCAGTAACAGTCACAGTAACCCACTGCATCACCTCATTTGCACATGGGTCATAAAACATCCATAAGAGAATGGACAACCTAATGCAGCAYGTCGTGGCACTGAGACCTGCACGAGGTCCCTAGCAGGTGCTGTCCCTTTGCAGTGGGGTGCACTTAAGCTAAAATACCAAGCTGCTCGTCATTTCTGGATCTGTTTCTTAGCATTGCTGGTACCCACTGACACTAACTACTCGTGGTACTTACCGCCTTCCATTGCATTTTTCATTACTCTGTCTCAAAGAGATTTAAAAGGAGGGTCACTATCYTTAAGCCCCTTCCACAGACACAGAGAGAAGAATGAGAATGAGGAAAGAAATGAGCCTTACAGGTCTCGTGCCCTGCCCATTAGGAAACACTTCCATCTGTTTTATGGGGAATCGGCCATAGAAATTCAACCAGATAAGCTGTTCTGATTTCCTTTGTCAGTGCTGGCATATTTACAGCACTTTGCTGGCACATTGCTTGGGAATTACAGGCAGATCCTCTCTAACATAGTGGGAACAGGCACATCACATGCTACATACTCCTGTCTAGAGGCTGTTGGCAAACCACAACTTGTAGTCAATCAAGGCAGGATTTTATAACCACTTCTACCCCCACCCCCTTCTCACATCCCTTATTTTCATCCTTGCTCTTCAAAGCAGGATGATTCACATGTTATAGTAACCTACATTTGGCTTGGCACCACTTATGGGCTATATATAGATGACAGAGTCACCCTGTTCTTCCTCGTTGATTCATTTTGGGTTTTTTTTCAGACATGGAGCAGTGCTGGGCACCCCGTGGGCTCAAAGAAGAGCTGGGAGGCTAAAAGCGACATCCAGCAYCACGTTTTTTTACCTGGGTCTGGTCCTGGACAAAGGTGGCTGCTAAGGTCGGGTGGGTGCCTTTTGTGGCTATTGAAGAGGTCTGCATTTTAGAAACCCCACGTGCTCTCCTTCCAGCAGTCATCTCTCTCTGAGTTGTTTCAAATGGAGAGCCTTAAAAATAAAGACAAATGAAATCACAGTCATTCTGCGGTAGRTAGCGGGCGGTCTGTTCCCATCGGTGGGTGTTGGTGGCTTGTGTGTTTCTGTGTGGGTGTAATGGCTCTGCTGTTATATTTGCACCTCTAGAACCAGACCATCCACAAAAGTGTGTCCTTTTTCTTTTTTTTTTTTTTTTAAAGCAAACTGGCTCAGTTCCTTCTTTCATCTAAAACTGCAGGAGCTTCCTTTGTTCCAGTGACTGCCCGTTGGGAGATACGGCCCCGTGTGCCCTGAGCCTCATGCCCCGATAGAAAATGACCCACTGACAGCCCCGCGGAGGAAAAGAGCCCAGCTGATCTCCCCCTTTCCCCCCTGCAGAAACAGCCTCGCCGCTCGGCGGTCACCGTCCGGGGAGATGGCAGCTGTGCTGCTAAAACAGCTTTAATGACGCCCGGTGCGATTAGCCAAGGGCCGGCCTGGCTCCCGGGCACCACTTACTTACCAACAGCCTCCCCCATGCATCCTAATAAAGGCTCCGTGGCCTCAGGGACCCCGAGGAGGAGCGCAGGTGCTCCCCGGCCCCTCCGCCTGCCCGGCRATCGATACGGCGTTGCAGGGAGGGTCCTGATGAGAAATCTATCGGTAAAAGCGATGTTTCACTAATGGCAGGCACGGTACCCGCCAAGATCTTCAAGGGGAATTCAACCTCTGGCTTTTAGCTGGGTAATATTCATTTCAGGTATGGGGACAAGACAGGATGAGATTTGTATGTACGAACAGTATCTACTGGATTTTTCTTATTTCTGGCAAGATCTTTAAAGTACTCAGACAGAGCGGCAGGTGTAAAATGACATTACTGTAGATGGGGGGCAGAACCAGTGGACTCTGAGCCACTAAGTGCTTGTGTTTTGCCTGAAGGCATCTCTGTTTTAGCTCTGTTACAGCAGTCAGGAAACGGGGAATCGGGAACGTTGCACCCCATCCTGCAGACCCTCGGTCTCGGTGCCGGTCCCTGCTCACCCCCCGGGCTTTGGTGGCCCGGCTCACCAGGGGATGCAGCTGATGTGTCAGACCTGGTGTCCCACCAGCCCCGTGATGTGCTGCTGATGTTTTGGATGTGGAGGGTCAAAGGAGATGCAGAAAGGATGTCARATTTGCTCACAGCTTGCTCACCTTCTGCTTTCTCCGCAGGCACCTGTCGAAAGAAGGATGGCTCAGGCTCTAGGACACCAAGCTCTGGTTAGGGAGACTGAGGCCTCATYCTCTGTTCTGCTCAACATGTTCTTTGGGATAAACCCAAATTCTCTGCCTGTAAAAACRCGGGTAACAGTAATTCTCTCCTTAGAGAGTTACCAGGAGGAGAAATGCATTAGACAGCGTTGGACCCCAGGTGCCCTGGAAGGTGCTGAATCCTACTTGCTTTTCTAATGAGTTCCCTACACAGCCCATCACAGGTTTACAGTATATCTCATTCCTGTAGATTATCACCACTTGAAATATTACAGCATGTGTCAGGCCAAAACTTGCTTTCCTGGCTCAGTGTTTTATTGCTTTCTTGGGCAGACTCTACCCCCTCCCATTAATCAGAAATGTCTTAGTCATCTGCAGCGTGCTGACCACAACGAAAAACCCGGCTGCGGGAAGGCTCCGGCGCTGGCACCGCCTCAGATCAGCTTTGCCTGTAAGTGCCCAGGGGCACAAATCAATGACGGCTGAGTCAGGGCAGAGGATGAAATAGGTACAAGATTGAATTCAAGGCAACAGAGTGTTTCTGTCTCTATTTTGCAGCCTTGTATTGTACCATCTGCATCTCCTTTTCCACCAGGTGCTGAGCACCACRTGGAGTTTTCCTTTCTTCAAACTTTACATCTTTTTTCATCAGACAGGATTTGCCCTGGCTGTACCSCCGGGCCTCATCTTTTACTAAATAATTGATATCGGGAGGGTCTGAGAAAGCCGTTCTTCCCACCTCTGACTCTGGGGTCCCCCCTGCTCAGCGCTGCCGAGGCAGTGCCTCGATGCGATACGGCTCCCTGGCCCGTGGGGAGGTCAATAAGACCCCTCGCATTATAGCAGCAGCTGTGCAGGGGTGAGAGGTCAGTGCCTTTAGCCGTTGCTAACACCCCCCGGGCGCTTCAACAGCCAAGGGGGGGGGAAAAATCAATTCTACAAACTTTTTGATTGACTGAACGATTTTGTGTGCAAATCTCAATGCTATTCACTGACAATATTGATCTTGATGTCTGGAGCAGATGGGCACAGCAGGTAAGGTTTTAAGATGAATGCAGGAGACAGACCGGTGCCCTGATACCGGGGAATGACTGCCACCTCAGAAACCCCCTATGTATTTAGGGTCAGATTCCCTGAAAGCATAAATTTGCCCGGTTCCTCTGAAGGCAGATCTGCTGGAGGTAGCAGATGCTTAGTTGGTGCAAATCAGCTTTGGTTTGCAAATCTATTACGGTTCCAAGGACTTCCCAGTTTTATGTCAGGGCAAGATCAAGCCCACATGGACCAATTTCTGTGAGCTGCCAGTCTCGGTGAGTCTTAAGTTTTGGATCAGGCTCTGCACCCATAAACTCCTTAAGGAGAGCAGCAGCCAAGCTGCAGCTCAGACGCCACTGCCCAGCCTGGCGGCAGGTCCCCAAAAGAGCTGCCAGCATCGTTCATCATCCATCAGACCTCACCCAGGAACAAACTTCCCTCGGCTCCCTGCCGCCTTCCTGGCACGGGCTGTCACAAAAGCAAAAGCCTCCTGCGCAGGAAAAAAATTCTGTGATTAAAGGTCTCGCCTGCTCTTTAGGTGTGCTGCCCTCTCCGCGCGTTGCTGCTGAGTTGATGTATTATTCTCATTCCCCCTCCTGCCCCGACATGTCGTTGGCAGGGAGTTTTCTTTATTGTGCATCACTCGGTGAGAAAGTGGGGCTTGGATGCGCATCAGCTCTCATTAATCAAAATAGCTCAGTCTCCTCTGTGCTGCAGCCTGGTAGCTGCTTGCCATTTGCTTCTTTTTTTTTTTTTTTTTTTTGTATGCTATCCAGAGACAGAGCCTGACGGGAGCCCTGGGCTCCGCAGGGACCCCCCCGAGCTCGGGGCAGAGCCCGGTGAGGCAATGTCTGCGCGGGGCTGCGTCAGCGTGCCCTGCGATGGGAGACACGGCCGTAATGCCACCGAGGACGCTGCCGAAAGAGCAGAGGCATCTGCCAGGGAGCACGGGAGCTCGGGAGAAAGGGGGGGKTTCCTTTTTAATGTGCTGTTACTCGGTCGTGGAGCAGATTTTTCCTTTTAAAGGGGCAAAACCAAGCAAATAAATAAATAAATGCGCCTTTCCTTTTCTGTAAGATTAAATGCTTTCGTGTAATTGTGCATTAACCTTTGGTCCTGCATTACGTTGCTGTTGCTTTGCACCCTTGATGCTTTTAAGCCAGGATTGCAATTAGCCAAAGTGGCTCTTGACAGCCTTCCAGGCAAGCCYGTACTGGGGGCCACAATCCCCCGGGGAGATGGATCACCGCTCTCACGGCTCACCGGAGGCGCCTGGCCCGGAGGAGGCTGGAAAAGGRGGCACCTCCTCTGCAGTCTGGGGCTAAATGGAGGGTTTTGAGTGTAGGGGGGGTTCAAGGTGGCTTTCAGGCTGAAAAGCTTCCTGCTCAGATGCATTTCTTTGCTGAACTCCCACTCCCACAAATTAGATTACGAGAGTGCAGGGACCCTCCCCTGGGTCTTGATGTGCAGCGGGGATATTTATAGGAAAAGCTTTTTAATAGCCTCAGTTGAAAAATCTGGTTTAAAGCAAGCCCATCCCTAGATAATTAAATAACCCAGCTATGACTAAGAATATTGATCAGGCACTTCGAGCCTCCTCCCACCCTCACTTCTGCGGGAGGCAGAACCAGGCACCCGGGTCGGCCGAATTTGGGAGTTACGGCCGACTCCCACGGCAGGAGGACGAGGTGCAGGGGCTGCCCTGGGGAGGCAGCAGCGGGTCCCCCCYTTGCCAGGTGTGAGCCTTGGCTGGCGGGTGCTCACGGCGATACCAGCCATAGCTGCCGGGGCACGGCGTGACCGGAGAACACAGCTACCCGCTCCCGTCTTTCACGGCCCGAAGGGAATTTTCGTGGGGGGGGATTTTTCCTGCCCCTCCAAAGCACTGCAGTGGCTGCAGCACTGCGCCCAGAGGCATTTACTGTGGCTGGTTTCATCCCCTGGCTTTTAAACTAGTCTAGTTGGACTTAAACCTCACATTTCCTGCTTAAAACTTGTTTTTAAAAAGTGACACGGGGATTTTTATGGGACATTTTCTTCTCAGACATCATCTCCATATTTGCTAGTTATTCTGGAGAGCTGCCTACTCCCAGAAAGCTCAGCTTCTCTGATAGCCCACGTAGATAAAAATAAGTGAATAAGTGTAAAACATTCAGGGTGAAACGTTCCAAATTTTCTGTTCAAAATGTGTTTTCTTTTTTATTATGATAGAACCTGTTTAAAATAAAGCATTGAAGTTGCTCCTAAATGACTTTTCTGTTTGAAAATTTTGCTTCATAGATTCATGCCTACTAACAATGTAAAAAAAAAGTCAAGGTAAAAGACCGTTTGCAAATACCAGTTCCAGTTCTCATACAACTATTTGCCAAGTTAAATTAACTGTCARCTTTACACATTAGACTCCATACCCTTTGGCAATCGAAATTTTTATTTGGCACTAAATGTTAATCACCAGAATTGATGTTCACATTTTAATATTCCTTTTCATTRTATAGGCTTATGTATGTGCAGTTGCACAGAGGAATCCTATATTTCTATTGGTGTACGATGTGGCGCCAACTCTATAATACACTTTATATTATTTAGGTCACATATTTGCAAAGGATARCACATAAATGCAAACCTCTTTTGTCAAGAAACCTCGTGCTTGGTCCAGGTATTTCTGACATCAGTAAGAGGTTTTTCATAAATATTAATGTGAGTTGGATTCAGTCTTCAGCATGGGGAGCATATAAAGCACGAAAAAATAAATGCGTTYGCAAAATATACAACCTAATTTTGGCTTTGGTTGTTGAAAATACAGGGATTACTGTCAGGAACAGAAAGTGAGTATAAGTGCAGTGAGTTCATACCTATCATGAAAAAATGTGATCTGTACTTTGGAGYCTGCATCTATTTTTTCCAAATCACACACAAAAAAAGAGGAAACGTATGAAACCTGTTCATCTGCAGCTTTGCATTTTAGGCTTCCAACAGAAAGGAGCCTCTTACCGGTCTGTTTTCTACAGGCAACGGATTCCAACTGGTATAGAAATAAAGAGATTAGAAAGTGTTTGTGTCAGGCTTTGTGTTCCTTCATTTTCTTTTGTGTGCAAAAATATCTCTGATTTTCCAAGAGAAGGCTGGGTCAGAGGCACCTTGAACTCTATAGAGCAGAATTGCTTAGTCCATGCGTACCTGCCATGGAAAATCTAATGGGAAAGACTGACGTTCCATCAAAGTAACTGCTTGCCTCGGTCCCAACCACAGTAAAATCTTGAAGGTCAAACTGCAGCTTGCTACGCTGCTTTTTTTTTTGCGAAGCCAGAAGACAAGCAGGGCACGGTGGAGCCACGCTTCCCTGCGACCGGGGGAGCAGATGACACCGAGCGGGATGGTTCTGAAGGCAGCGCAGGTTTCCCACTCGTCCCCTGTGGCTACAGCAGTCGACAGCGGGGTTTTCCCTGCCGTTTTCTGCGCTCTTCTGATCACAAAGCTTCACAAACCCTCTGCACTTAGCGCGGCTGGAATATGGGCTCTTTTGAAGCAAAGTGACAAAAACCACTATGCTGAAAATCSGGAGCGTAAGAAATGCCAGCATGAGGCAGAGCGGGGAAGGTTCCTACATGGAGTAAACGGCACCTCAGGGCTTTTTTTTTTCCAAATGTCTCAAATCCCAAACTGGGGTTGTACAAATCTGGGAGCACCCGTGGGTCCCCACCAGACTCATGGCCGATAGAAAACCGCTCAGTCCCAGAATAATTAAAATGAGGCGCAAAGAATAGATGTCATCAAGGTGATCTGACTTCAAAGACGGCATTTTCAACAAAACAAACCAAAAMCCCACTCAGTCTGGAACAAAGTGAAAGCGCGTGCTGAAGCCCTCTCCCAGCACCTCCCCGGGAACCCTGCAAGGTTGTCCACGTCCTGCCAGTCATGCCAGAGCAAAAAGACATCACTGATCAACACMCGTAGCTTGGAGCAGTTCAGCGCCCATCCTGAAGTACTGAAAAGTCCCACCAGGACTTGGCATCTGCCGCTGGTGCTTGGACATCGTCTGCTTATTCTCTRACCTTGGGGAAGGCAGATCCCCTTCTTGTGCATCAGCTGTTCTGTYTGCAAGCGCTCCATCACATTCGTAAAACATTTTGGGATCGGGAGCTGAGAAAACTCCCATCAGTGGTGTTAAATTGCTGGAAGCTGTAGCCAGGCTGCGGGAGGCTGTGATTTCCAAACCAGGCTCCTCACCCAGTCAGTCTCCTACTGAATTTCTATTTCTTAATTTGCCAGTTCAAATTCTTTGCTCTTCAAAATCAGCTTTGTTAACAATGTGACTTTCAGATGGAATTAGAGTTTTAATTGACAGCCAGCCACATAGTGGTTTCTACTATTTGGTAAAAGCCTCCCAATTAGCCATTTGTCCCCTGATCTTTCAGTGATTATAACAGGGAGAGAAATGTTAGCTTTCCCAGTGACTAACCATCACACTAGTGATTAATGGAGCATCAGCCTTGCTTTTCAACAGGGCTTTGATGGGAATGGGAAAGTATTTATTGTCTTCATGAAATGAAGTTGAAGGTAAAAAATGCTACAGCTTTCAAGCTGCAAGGATGTTTCAGCAATTTATTTTGCAGCTCTTGACTTGTCTGGTGTGTTGAATTCAGGAGACAAATAAAACGCAGTTGGAAGTATTTTGGTACACACAAGAACGTTTTGAAAATTGAGTTGTAAGTGGAAGCATCAAGGGTTAGACAGCAAAGTCTCGCTCCTATTTAGGAGACAAAAATTCAAGCTGTTATTTCTTGCTAAAGCATCTGCAGAATAATCTCGGTGCTGTGTTACGGTGATCCATATGCTGACCCATGCTGTCGCTTAACTTCCATGTGGCCCTTTCTCTGAGCCTGCTGCCATCTCAGATCATGTTCAGGGACTGCAGCTGCCCATGGCGGGCCTTCTCCTGATGGTAATTTGGGCGATTATAACGTAAAAAGAGAAGTAAACTGCTTCTCTTGTAGCACAAGGCACCGGAGGGTTCGCAAACCCGTGGGGGCTGGCCCTGGCACACAGGGAGGTTTCAGCATCAGGAGCTGGTTCGTGGGTCTGTGTTCGCAGGAGACGAGTTTGGGCAGAGGCTGGTCTGTGCCGCAGAGCATCACCGACGGCAGCCCAGCAACCCCGGGGGCCCTCACAGAGGGGGTGGTCGGGACCCTGGCCCCAATTTAAGGGCCGCGTATTACAACAACCTGGCACAAGCTCTCTGTTGAGAGGTGCTGGTCTGGAGGTATTAATTTCATCCTCCGTGAGCAAACCGATTGAGGAAAAAGGATTCATTTTACAGTCGCTTTCCCAGCTGTAACTGCACTCTGACTGCTACGAAAATTTAGCTCTAAGGGTTAGATTTATGGCACTTTTTGAAGCTTGTAAAATCATTTGCTTCTATTAATACCATTCATCGCCCCACTGCCATTTTTATGACGGACAAATCTGCAAGTCACAGATGGAGCAAGACCAGAAATTAGAATAACCTGAAGAACCTGATTTCAACCCACACAGATTAAACCGGGAAGCTGGAATGAGAGCCCAGGGACTTTCTAAGAAATGCACTTATCCCTGACAATTTGGGGCCATAGCGAAATCATCACTTACAAGGGGGATGARGCTCATAACCTTTTCCTGGAGATGAAAAGGAGAAATGAACAGGACATGAAAAGCAGAAGAGATGCAGAGAGTTAGGGGCTGCATCTGCAGATGCACTTTCTCGGCTGTTCGAGACAAAAAGCCCAAATCTAGTCCTTGGTGGGCTTTTAATGTACTATTGGGTCAGTATAAGGCCAGATCAGCCACCCTGTGAACAGTAATGTGAAGTTTGCCAGAAAGCCTCAAGTACTCCTTGCACTTAATTTATTATTCCAGGTGACTTTCAGTTGAATTTCAGTGCCTTTAAAGACTCAGATTCTTCCTAATTCTATGGAGAAGCCTTGGATATCTATCCCATGATTAATTAACTCTGTACAACTRTATTCATCATCTGGAAAATGCAACTTTGAAAGCATTTAGTTTCAGGACCGTGGAAATGCAAATCAGGCTAAAGAGACGTTCACCCCTATTCTGTCCGCACCGTTCTTTATGCAGCAAGCCAAAATCCTTTATTTTAATATCAAACTGATCTTTCCTGTCTGCCAAGATTCAGCTTTCAGTTCTGAGTGGATTTGTTTATTGTAGCCAAGTTTTAAGTCCATGAGGAAGCAGTATAATGAAGGAAAATATGACACACTTTACTACACCATTGGAATGAAAGAAGATTTACAAAGCCTGTATTGCTTTGTACCCACTGCATTTATTTTGTTTTCTAAACTAATCAAAAAGAAATRAAACAGAAAGTCAGCTGCAGTCTCCTCTGTTTAATTATCCGTATGAATGCCACTTCCTGAACGAAGCTTTTTCTATCTCCTCTCTTGTTCCGTCTGGCTTAGAATACAATGTGTTTTGACTGAGCCATGAAAGCTTAAAAAAAATGTGATTCGAGATGGAGGAGAGAACAAAGCTCACTTCYGAGGAGGTTCAGATCATAAATGAACTTCTGACCTTGATAAAACTGCTCCAGGATCAAAATTTAAATTTTGACTCTAACTAAGATATATGAAGGACATTTGTATTTTAAAGCAATTTAAAAGCGTTCATATAAAGTGCTTGATATTCCTTATGGTTTACTTCTCATAATCTTTTCAGTGTAAAAACTGCAATCCCATCTTCAACCGAACTATATAAATTTTTAACAGCTGGAGGCTTAGCTCCAACCCAGTGCTAGGACAGATAGATGCTTCTGCCCCGTCTTATATTACCACCTGCATTTATTCTTGCCCAAGCCTCCTGGCCAATCTCACTCACACTTTGCTCTCGGGGTATTTAATCCCCCTGCACGGGTGGGAGCTCATTTGTTTCTGTGGTCTCAGGAGCTCTGAGTTTTTTTGGGGGATGCTGCACAACCAGTAAGTGTGGTCAAGCTTTCCTAAGGTGCTTCTCYGTGTTTGTTGCCTGAGGATAGCTACGATGCCTTGAAGCAGCCTGGATTTTTAGGCAGTGCTGTGCAATTTAGGAGGCAGCTAATTGTGAAGCATCCCTGAGGGTTTTGCTGGCAAGGAAGGAGCTGCCTTTGTGCCTTGGRGTGTTTGGGTGAGCTAGAGTCTCTGGGGAACCTGTGGCAAATTTTTATAGTGTAAATTTCAAAGTCTAGTTTGAAATGTTTAGCCTGATCTCTAGCTTGGTGACATTCCTAACCTTGTGGGTTGTCATCAAGGGAAAAGCTTGGGAAGGAGCAGCAGGCACCACTTCAGCAGAGCCCAGGTAGTGGCTAATGGTCATCTCTGATTTTTGTAGCAGGAGAACAGAGGATAATGGAGCTATGGGCTTATGATCTTGAGGAATAACTCATCCTGCCAAATGCTGGGGGTATGGGCTTCTCAAAGGCCAAAAAAATGTTCAACACCACTTGTGATTTCACAGCACGACCCAGAGACTTCTGTCTTTATTTTGCTTTCCTGGCCCAAGACTTCCTCTGCTTCTGTGTTAGCCCYAGTAAATGTGCTGACGATGCTTGGTTAGAAGGGAGATCGGGATGCTGCTATGGACAGGGACACTAATACTAACTCCAGCTGTAACAATCAACTCACAAGCCTGTATTCAAGCAAGTACTGAGCGATTTTGAGATATGTGAGGGATTTCCAAGTGTTAATTAAGCTTTCTTTCACAGGTCACTGAGGAAATGCCTGCTATTTGTTTTAACCTGGCTTTTTCTCTCTTTACCAAGACAGAAATCAAACATYAAGAAATTAAAAGATGGTGGAAGAAAGACACAATAATCAGTCAAATACTTGCACTTGCAGGAGCGACTGACTCTAAGGGAAACTGAGAAAACAGAAGCAGCTTCCTTCCTAGATTAAAGGTGAAGGAAGAAGACCTTGTTAGCATATTTTAATGAGCTTCTCTGCCCTTTTGGCTGAGAGATGGTGACTTCCATGTGTGCATGGTGCAGCTTGTTGAGAAGGAGGTCGGCTTTAACTCGTTTGTACTGCTGTGGGCCACCAGCCTGCGAATGGAGGCTTGCTGTGCCCAGTGGTGGGAGCTGTAAGGCTCTGAAAATGTGGTAATGTAATCACAGTAGTGTCTGATCAGGCTTCAGTAAATGAGGGGTGACAAAACAAGATCTGGCTAAGCATAAAGTCACTGGATTTGGGACTAAACCAGAACTTTTCTAGAGCTTTGGCTTGCTCTTGCCCTGACAGAGCAGCTGTGAAGTTTAAGACTGCTGATACCTTTGCGAAGATGCCTTATGTTCTCAGCCCCTGGTGCTCACCTCGGGTGAGACATCCTGAAGGTTTCACYGGCTCTGAATCTTCTTACAGTACCTTCTGGCAGAAGCGATTGGCACGGCTTCCTGCTCAATATCCTGGAGAGATGTTAGAAAGTAGCCGTGGGAGATAAGGGGTGGTTATTCACAGTGTGGTCTAACAAGGGTCCTGCCTGAGACTAGCAGTCATCTAAAAATAGATGATCCCTAAACAGATGCTTGGCACACACAAGTAACATGTCTATGCACACACAAGTAACATGTCTATGCACAGATTTATTCCATTTCTTCAGTTTAAGATAATGTTCAGCTGTCTGTTTCAAAAATCTGTTCCAAGTTGTTTTTAAGGGGGGAAAAAGGTGGTTTTTTTCTGAAAGGCAATAGCTCAAGGATTGCCTTGCTGCAAGGACAATTCTCTTCTGCACTTCAGTTTGGCAGGGTGATCTGAGATGGTATCAGCTGAGGATCTGGTGGGAAGTTGTGTTTTGTGTACAGGATCCAAATTATTTTCCCCTCTGCTCTGTTTATGCATACTATTGTTCTAGGGGAGCTTGCTTGAAAGTAACTTGCTTTATTTTGTGCTAGCGGGATAACTTGCATTGATTTCAGTCTTGAAACATGCTTAACACTCTAGTTCAAAGTCAGAAGCCACAACTGTGATCACAACTGATGGATATGGCTCTTTAGCAAGGCAAGCTAGGGGGATTTCCCAAGCCAGCCCTTCCTTTGTCACCATCTCAGCAGGGATATCACACAGGAGTGTTTGGAAGTGTTGGCCCTCCAGAACAGACAGCTTTACTGCTGGCAGCGCAAATTAGGGCTTTCTGTTGCCTAAGTAGTTGATCAAAAGCTTCTTGTCAGGAAAGATAAGTAGCTATGGAAAAAGCAAAAAATATCTCAGGCTTGAGGCAAGCTGATAAATGATGTTTTTTATTTCTGGATCATCCATCAGTGTGTTTTCCTGATCACACTGATGGAAGGCGTGGATGAGGCGTTTCTCTCAGTCKGCATATGGTGAGTCGAGCAAAATGTTCATGTGTAGATGCTGGTCTTGGCTCTCAAATGAGGCCTCAGTCTAAAAAAAAGGTAGTAAATTAACACTAGCAACATATCCATGTTTGGGTAACTACCTTCATGGATCTCCAGAGGAACCCAGCCGAAGTCAGGTGTAGATGTTTTGTRTGTTTGAACACTGATTTGCCCTAGCTTGGGCATTGGTTGTATAATTAGGTACTTGACTTGAGGTACACGCTGTTYAAAATGCAAGCATCAATAGTATTTTTCTCACTTGAGACTTGACGGACCAGACCTCTTTCATTAGCCTATAAAATATATATTATACATAAAATAGGCTGCTGCAGTATTGCTCAAAACAGTGAATGGAACTGCAGTCTTGGTGTGTTTTTTTTTCTCCTCATGAAAGTGTATGTCATATTTGGCACCGGCAGTAACAGTTGAACACCCAGGTAAATACACCAATTCATAAAGCAGACTATTTTTAGTTCATGGCTTGCTTCAGCTGACTTATAGTTGATGTCTTTATTTGACATGGCCTTCAGGAAGGATTTCTTTAATTCATTTATAAATCTTGAAGTGTAAAATTGATCTTTTCTGGCTGTTTCTGCTACTTCTCWGCAAACAAATGCTTCTTCCCCCAGGAAAGGGCTTTATATACTTGGGTTAATGATATGTGGAGTAACGGAGACTCTTCAGTCAGCAGTCTAAGGGATAAGTCTTGAGACACGACTGTTTCCTAGCTTATTAGGTAAGGAATGAATTAATTTTATTGAGGCAAACAGGAAGCATTCTGTTGTGATGTTTATCTCAAGTAGTGCTGTGTATCTGGATGCTGTTAAGTGATTTAGTTATCTTTTTCTGTCCTTTACCTACAAACTGAGGTCAAATGCAGTATATGGCAGTAAAACCAGGTTAATTYATTATTGGACCATTTTTCAAAGGCTATTTGTGCAACTGCAGCTTTTYTCCATGTCAAAATAAGAAGCACGACACTGTTTTGAGCATTCTGGAGTCTCAGAGCATGTAATTTCTTCAGAAATAACTTCAGGAGATGCATAGTCCTTGATCTCTGCAAGAGACTCAACAATGTCTGCCCTTCTGGAAGAACCTGTTAATGCTGAAGACAGGACAGGTAATGTAATACAGTCCTTTATAGTAATTGTATTTGAGCTGTAGTGCATTTCTAATTACAAAGTGTAGCTAAAACACGTAGCCCTGAATTTATGGTAAGGTAAAAATGAAGTCTGCAAAGTCCCAGACACTCTAGTCCAAACAGCGTCTGCTTCGTGCTTCCCTACACATTATGGGCACTCAAATCTCTAGTGAAAAGCTTAATCTTGTCCATCAGAAACTTTAAATATGGCCAAGATGCCCTGGACAACTCAGACTGAAGCAGGGTCTCATGTGGGCTTGTGTTGACACAGAAATAAGTATTTGATGGAATAAATCCATACTGCCAGAATGCAATATGGATTTGTTTTATTTCTAGATGAATTTGATCTTCCCTTCTACAAGAACTGTGAGTGGCATGTATAAGCAGCAGGAAAACACTACAGCAGGATAATTCTTCTAGGAAAGAGAAAGAAGGGCAAGTCAACTCATGTATTTTAATTGCAGTTCTGAAAGATGCTTCAGCATGGCAAGCAGATAACATGTCAATAATGAAACAACAGAAGTAAACCCTGCATGGCAAATAGCCTTGTCCCTTGTTAATTAGCAAATCTGCTAGAAAATGTCAGGCATGAGCTGTTCAAAGGAGTTTGTTACTGTCATCCAGAGGTGTCAGCAAGACAATGTAGAATTTAACATGTGCTGTGCAGATAAAGAAGAATCGAAAAAGATTACTCATCTGGGCATTATTACAGCTTCTGGAGATGGCAATAAGAACTAGAGGATTCTAAGCTGCAATATTTGGGTGGGGTTAGACCCAATTTTGATTTCTTCCTTCAATTCCTCCTACCTGTCAGTCTAATCAGAGGCTGTGTGAATTCAATTGTGATTTAAACCAAACAGGAGAGTGGTTTCTCAGAACTTCTCTATGGGGGTTGGCTTGGTCCATATCTGTAACAGACTATCATCTCATTTGTTCTCTGCCATGGTAATAGCCTCAGAACAGGACAGCAATAGCACTGAAAGCCATCAAAGCCTGCTTACAAGCATACAACTCCAAATACTTCCATAAAAGCACACGCAGGAACAATGAGTCTCTGAAAGCCCTCAGCTGGAAAATGAACTGGAACATGACTGGCCTTGGATATTGTATTTTTAATACTTGCGCAGATTGTTCTTGAAGAAACCTGATTATGTATGGAATTCAGCATGCACTGAAGTCTTCAGAAAAGCTCTCACTACTGGAAAAACCCTTCGTGAAGTCTGGTGACTGTTTTCAGTCCCTGCTACGTGAAGCCAAGCTCTTAAAGCTGACCAGGCACCTGGCAGGCAGAATTCTTCTGTAAAATACATGAATTGCAAGAACTGTAGTTAGTTTACACAGATCCTGATGTCTTAATTCTTACTCAAAAGCTCTGGAGTCCTTAATAACAATACTCTATTTCAGATTCTCTGTGAAAACATTGTGCCACCACCCAGCTAATGCAAAAACCCGAGGGGAGAAGATGTCTTGGGGAAGCTCCCAGCGACAGTGCTTCTGTACCCTGTACCTCGCCTTCTGCAGGGTTTCAGCTACCAAAGAGAGAAGGACAGAGGTGACCGCACGTCTGCTAAGAGCACAGCAAGGGTGACCCTTCTGCTTCCTCATCTTAAAGAGCCGGTTCAACCAGAGCAAAATCCTCGTGTCCTGCCTCATTATGTATTTACTTGCCTGCTGTAATCCAGTGTAACAACCTGATGTCTGAGGTGTCTCCAGTGTATAACACGTACAGATTCTCAGAGCTGGAAATACTTTTACGGGGTCTGGCAAGACGGCCTTTGCCAAACCAGCTGTGTGTACAGCAAACGATGCGGGTCGCTGGGGTGGTCACTGAATAATGCTGAAGCAGCCCCGGAATTGTGCACATGGTTTAAGAGAACCTTGGCTTCCAAGTTAAACTCCTGGAGTGCTTCAGTCTGGAGGTCTTGATTAAAAGTGACTGGGCTGGTAGTGCTCAAGAAAATGACCTCAAAATAAGTGAGATAGCAAACCAAGGCAGGAAGTACTATTGTTTTTTACTTTTTAAACAGCTTAATAAGRATTTTTCTTCAGCGACTTTACCTCTACATTTGATATTAGCCCAGAGTTTGGTGTAACCATTTAAAATTCTTTCTCAGTGGCTTAGGAATTTCCATTTCCAAAAAACCTGAATATTTGGGGGCTGAAGTGATATTTAAGGGGCCCAGTAGTTTTCTGATGTGTCTAAATGAGAGGTCCTTAGGAATCAGCAGAAATAAGAATGWGTTCAATGTGCTTCTTGGTTAAAAATATAACTCACAAGGCTTTCAGAAGCCGTGCTTGGCATATTCTAGGAATCCATCTTTGAAGGAATGCTAGAATTGGTCATCCAAACCCTCTTATTCCTGATAATCTGGGGTATTGACAGGTGAGGCAAATYCTCTAGGACCTAAGGACCATGGTAGTATAGTCCATACCCCTGCAAAAGAGCTGGTAGATTATCCAGATGACAAGCTGCGTGGAACTTGCTGTTTGGAGTCTGGTCTCTAGTCCTGTTCCAGCTGCAGCAAAGCCCTGAAGTCAAAACAGAGATGTGTCTGCAAAATTCACTTATAGCTCCTGTAAACTGGGAGTATTCAGGAGGCAAAAGGAATGGMTGTAGCAGAATTGCATTCCCTTGCAGTGGGAAAAGAAAGAGATTATTGAAAACGGTTTTTCTTTGCCTTGCATAACTACAATAGAAATGTTCAGGCGGCAGGACCATAAAAAGAAATTCATTTAATGGACTATGCAAGGAATTATTATGAGATTTCTAGCTAATGGCCTTTGACAGATGGAAGGGGTAATAGAAATGCAACTGTATTTTCAATCAAAGAAGCAATGAAATGAGTTTTTTTAAAATGATAAACCTTGTCACACAAGCTATCTACTTGTTTTGCAAAGGAAGCAGTTTCTGACTGAGCAGGAGGGGGAGCYGGGGAGGTCAGTGGAGCAAACTTCAGAGAGGAAGGCAATTAGGGGCCAACCACCTCAATTTAGCATAGTAAAATTATTGCTTTTCCCCAAAAGTGATCAATATCTATATAAAGATGCAGTATACYAGTATGTAATGCTGTCCCAGCTTAACTAAACTTCTGGGTTGTGCTGCATGCGTAAAAATCACGTGCTTGACCACTTTAGCTATAGCAGAACAAACCCACATCGTTTGCCACTCAGCAAGCAGGGTACAAACTGTCTGCAGTAGGAGAAAACCAGAGTGGAGTTATTGCCTGGAGTGGGAGGTTGAGTGCTGGTGGGCAAGAAACAGAAGAGAAAGTACAGGGTGTTTTTTTATAAGTCACTTCAAGGCTTTCAGTATCAGATTTTCCTATAACCAGGCATTAGCTGCCACTAGATTGATCTGTGTCTGATGCAGGGGAAATAAAAGTCCTTGAAAGGAACAGTGAGGAGCAGAAAAAAATTACATATAGTGATAGAGGCAAATGGTGCCTCTGGGAGTTAGCTCTCAAAAGAAATGCCAAAAATGATAGTTCTAAATACATGAGTTTTTCCTGCCTCAGCAACAAGAGATTAACAACAAAGGCCATTAGATTAACAGGTGAAAAACAAGAAAATGGTGCTGAACAAATAACATTAGTGAAGGATTCATTTTTGTACCCCTGTGAAGTCAGAAGTAATTTTGCAATTGTTTTCCAGCGGATGCCGACTCAGACACTAATATTCTGCTTCTTGAAGAGTTATCACCAAAGCTGCGCGTGGGCCGGACCACTGTTACCCTGAGAGGCTTTGCAGAGAGCACAGCAACGTGGTGTGTTATGGGTGACTCAGGCCCGATAAATCTTCAGACCCAGGACACAAYTTACAGGAAGGAAAAATAAACCTTTTGAACCATGAGATGAAGAAAAACCCTGGGTCTGTTGCTAAATATAGCTCTGGTTGTGAAAGCAAAATTTGATTTGTAGATATTTACTGAGGTAGGAAACTGCAGGACTGAATATAGAGGGATATAACAAGGTAAAAGTCAGCAGCGTGCATACAGAATGGCAGAAAAGGAGGGTGAAGACAGAAAACAGACTGCTGCAAATTTTAAACAGGCAGGGCTAGACCATGCTTTTAGCTAAAGCTTAAAGCCTGAGCTGGTGTGTTGGCTCCAGCAAGACGGCAGCAGCCATGGGAGGCAATTTGAGTTTCACAGATTTTCGTCTGTATAAAATCTCTATTGCTTCTTCCTTACCCTGGGGTGTAGCAGTTTTTACTGCCTGAGTGGCTGAAGCGATACCGCGGGTTCCAGCGGAGCTGTGCTCGATTCACGCCTGTTGGAGCTCATCAGCCTGACCCGAGGGCCACGTCCAGGGCTCAGGGGTTTTGGAGCGGGGTCCGTAGTCAGTGATGCCGTGTCAGCTGAACAAGCTTAATGCTTCCTCCACATCGCTCTCCGCAAAACCACTGCGGCTTCTGCCGATGCTGGTCCTAAACACCCTATTTACGACAAGTTTTGAGGCTGTTGCAGTATACTAGTAATGATGAATACTTTTTATAGGTGCCATGTAGTGAGAAAACTGGTGGCACAGGTAGGAATAAATCTTGCTTTTCTTTTTTTTTTTTTTTAAGCAAAGTATATAACTTTTAAATGTACACAGAAGACCAAATATTTGTCAGAAAAAGAAAAATATCAACATAAGTTGAAAATAACTATAACAAAAACAAGTCTAAAAGACACTAGTTTAATGCTGTCTAACATGAGTAATTGTGTTGAGCCTGAAATTTTAAAAGGAATAAAAATTGAAACTGTTGCTTTATGAATGATTTTTTTTTTTTTTTTTTTTTCCTTTGCTCAATAGTGGAGCCCATCCTGAAGATTGAGTTCTGTGAATCTGGAAGATTTAGTGCTGGAAATCCCACTACTTTTTTTTTTTTTAATTGAGATTTGGTGTATGGACATTAAATGTGTAATTGTGCTAATATGCCAGATATCTGCCAAATAATTTTTACTGGATCTGGAAACRTAATTGCTGCTGAAATGTAAGTGATTGAAAACTACTAGAAGTTTTCAAAGTCCTACTAAGGCAGAAATGCCTATTCTGGCTCTTTATTCTTACAGTGACTGCATATCCATTGAAGTCAGATAAAACAACCAGTGTTACTCAACACTTGAAAGACCGAGYGATGTTTGCGCTGCAGTTGAATTGTTCTTAAGAAACTACTAGAATTTCAAATCCTCAGCTGTTTTCCTGCAAACCAATACYGTCCCAACTTGTACAGGCTTAATAAAACCGGTGTCCTTTTAACCAGAAAAGAAAGTAAGAAGAATCAGATGTCTGCATTTTGTAAAGAAGTAGTAAAGCTGATATTCCAGAGATGTTACAGGAACTATATTTTTCACAGGTATAGCTCCCCAGATGAAGGAGCACACCTGTATGTCCTGTTCAAACAGCCTTAAAGAAAAGGCGTAAGTAAAGGTTATTTGTGACCCAGATTTTTCTTTGCTACCTCTCCGCTTAGCTGCTGGCGGACAGCCAGAAAGCCATSAACCCTGTTAGCATTATTAATGCCTGCGCGAGAGAGATGAGAAATGACCGATAACCGACTTTTCTCCTCGCCCTTACGGGCAGTTTCCCCAGTGCACGCTCAGACACGCTCACGCCGGTAACTCCTGYGTCCTAACATCTATCCTGAACAGTGTCGTACCCCGAGGAAAGAAATCGGGCGTCGAGGGACTGATGCTCAGCAGCCCCAGACGGGGGAAGCTCTACTGAGGGACACTGATTTATGCTACCTGCGGCKGTTGGAAATCCAGCAGCACCGAGACCGGCATCACAGCAATTTATACTGGTTCAGGATCTGCTGGTTTTTCCCTTCTGTTCAAAACTGGGCTTTCTGAAGTCGATGGTGTTGTGCCGATTTGTATGAATGACTTCTTTCAGAAATCCCTATACACTAACCAAAATCACTGCAGTAGGACCATCTTTGTCTCTTCCTCCTAGTAGCTGGTAGTTGCTATTGCCCTCTTTTCGGCATACTGCTTATCTAATCCCATCGGGTTGGACACTCAGATAATGAAATACCTGCACAATTGACTCTGTCCTAGTGGGATCCTGACCTGATTGGGGGTCCCATGGCTATATGAGGAATTTTGAGGATAAAAGGTATGGAAATACAGAAAAGAAATCTAGAAGAATATGCTAGGTTTTCTTAGAAGGCCTATAGATTCTTTTGTTACACCTAACCTCAAAGTATAACCAAAATGTAAACAAGTKATATCCAAATCCCATAAACAGGCCATCTTAAAGCACATATGTCAAGGCTTTTTTTTTCCTGTGTAGAATTTGGTGCAAAGATTTTTACAATGTTTATGTTCTTTAAAGAAAACTAATGTAAGTCTCCAGTGCTTAGCAGTGCCAGAAAACTAGCCTTTCTTATTAGAGCCATAAAACTTCGCCCACCTAAACTCAATTGCCTATTGAAGCAGCTGAAATGCATCAACCTTAAGGCAAATTATTTCCCAATGCAATACTTCTGTTGTAACATTTTGTTATAAAAGACTGGGTGGTATCTATCCCCAGCCATGCCCTAATGCATTTATCTTATTTGTTTCTCCCTTCTTTTATTCTGGGTAGAACTCAAGGATTTGAAGGGCACTGTTGAATGGAACCTTTTTTTTTTTTTTTTTCTTTTCTTAATATCTTCCTTTGTTTTTTTTCTCTCCCAGATTATCTGTGTAAGATTGTCTATAAATATCACAGCAAGTCAGGCATGAAACAGCCGGAGACTAAATATAAAGCCTAAGAAAAATATACAGTCAAAAAAGAATAAGATCAAGAGAACACCTTGACTTCATGTGACAGACATTCCACGTATCCAGAGCAGGGATCTGTTAACTTCTCCACCATGGGCCAGGTCTTGGTCTCACCGAGGTGTTGAATGCTTCAGTAAGAATTAGAACATGCATAAAGAGCCAAATTTGTTTCAAAACTTTCTTCACTAGGGCTAGRTTTTCAAAAGGTTTGAGCCCTATCAGACGCCAAAATGGGATGTAACTTTTCGAAGAACTCTTTGCCAGCACTAATGTTCAAATTAAATATTTTAAGAAGCGATGGGAGGAGATTATAATCCTTCTGTTAGGACTCCAGGATCAGCTTCACCAGGAACAGATGGCTTTAAAGATACATGTCACTGGTGTATAGTTATGCATTTCAAAAGCAATACACTTGCCCTCAGAAATTATTCTCAGAAGTAGAGGAGTATATGAAGACTTGATGGGATTTGGAGAAGGGAYTGGACTGTTGTTTGTCGCATAGATTCAAAACAGGGATGTGCTGCACCAGAGGAAATGAAATTAATATCTTGACTACTGCAGTGAGGTTTGATAAAKTCTTTGGAAAAAATAGCAAATCTCATATTTCAGGGTTTATTTCAATCTTTAACTGAAGAGCATGACAGGATTTGCAGTGCCTGAGACCTGGGAGCAGGGGGTGAGATGGGATGAGCCACCCGAGCCYCAGGATCCAAAAATCCAGTGCAGTTGATGATGTAATTGCTTTTGTAATTGTTTTTAAGACCATTAGATAAAACTCTTACTAGAAATAAATATCTTAAAGTGTCCTTCGTTTGTATGCCCAGTGTTGATTCTAAAAATAGGAAAAAATAAAGAGATAACTTATCCAATTCCTGTGATCCTGAAATGCCTAAGAGTTTTTTTTARTAACAGAAGTAAAACAGATTGGTGTGTATTCCACCACCTACTAAATTCGATGGGTTTGGTTATATCTGGGATAAATTAGCAAAGGCCTCATATAAACAAGGTATTGGAGCTGGCAGCTTGCAAAAAGATCCATCATACAAGAGGATTAATGTGCTTTTACATTTGTTTTGAAAATGACATGGACGTTAAACTGATCAACTCAGCTGCAACRTTCTTGTCCAAAGGGTTTTGCAATCCAATAATCACAGGAAAGGTTTTCCTAGAGCTCTTAACTAGCTCCATATAGGAAATGGTGAACAAAGAGGGAGGCAAGGTGGGAGACGAACGGTGAGTGGAGCCCTACGCTCACTGCTGAGGACCGCGTACCAGCCACAGGTGAGGGGAGGAAACTGGTTTGAGTGTTTTAGGAACATCAGCTGCCACAAATTACCTTACCTGCATTGGGGCCCGGTGATTTCAGCAGCCCCTCCCATCCCCCTGGGACTAATAAAGACCTATTTAAGGCTTTAATTGCCCCTTAGTTTCCAAASAAGGAAATAAGATAGGGGAGGGGTGCTGTCCTAATTTGTTTGACCTGACTTCCTTTTAGTCATTCCTTGGGTCAGCCTTGAAGAACCAACCTTTTCCCTGAATGTTCCTCYTTCTGTGGACAGAAAAGGCTTAAAGATGGATAGCAGCCCCTATCCTTCCTGCTTTGATGTAATTACTTTGATTACATTACTGGTTGCCTAGAGGCAGAAGAATTAGCTCTAGTCTCTTCAAGGGCCCAGCAACCTCACTGGGTTTCCATTTGTTCCCCAGTATCTTCAGAGCTGGCTTTACCCCTGTGGATGCTACAGAAGAGCGCTGACTTGCGAGCAGACCGGTTCGGAGAGGTGAAATGGGGGAAAACACTCTTCCAGCCTTCCCACTGCCWGTCTGCAGTTGGAATGTAAGTGTCTGCTCCGCTCCTGGCTGTTGGGAACTGCAACTCAACAATGTTCTCAGGGACCCCGTGGTACAATGTGCTCTCTCTCTCCCTGTCTATCGAGTTTATTTACTCTCACTGCTACAGCTAGCCCCTGGAGGGCTTTTTGAGGCATTCACTTGTTAGGAGTATTCCGGTCCTGGAGGGATATGTATCAGCTGTCTAAAAAAGTAATGAAATAATTCTGCAGGTGGCATCTTGTGCAGAACAGCGCTAAGCAGGTGTCTGGCCTGAGGGGTACCGGGAGAAGGGCAGGGATGGAGGCACAGTGGGTTTTGCCTCCGTGCTGTAATTAGGTAGAGGAAGGAAGAYGAGTGAAAGCCCGTTGTTATTCTCCTCAGAGCTCAGTTTTGCTGAGGCAGCACAGCCTACGCTTCTGACTCACTGGTCTCTGCTGAGCAGAAGACTTCCTTCCAAACGGAGCGGCTTGACTCAGGCTGATCAGAGCAACCAGGAGTGTTTCTGGGGCTACTCAACAGGCAGCTGCCACCTCTTCTTCCTCACCTCTCACTTTGCCTCTGGACGGCTTGTCATTCAATCTTACGAAGCAGGCAGTGACGGAGGGAGGTCACCAGCCAGTGATGACTTCTTTCTGTTAATCTATTGAGTTTTTGAAGGCATCTGAAATAGGAGCATCAAAATTAGAAGGTCCTAGGTCACGTAATGTGTTTAAGTCAGCCAAACTGGCAATACTCTTGCACCATGCCCTTGTTTGGTTCAGTAAGAGGAATTTTTGCAATATTGGAAAGGTATCTGTGTAACCGCTACCCTGAGCTGGCTGCCAGGGGAGCAGGAGCAGGTTAATCTATGCAGAGGGGGGTGAAGCTGTGAAAGGGAGCAGCTGTGCCCCYGCAAGCCTACAGTATCTGTGCCTTCAAGTCTCTTCTGTGCGGAGGACAATTTCAATATGGGTATGTCTAGCAGGTTAGCATATCACCTCCTTTGTTAGAAAGAAGATTTGCTACTTGACATTTCTTAAAGTGCCGTTTGGGGGGTCTCCTATGCTTTGAAAGTAGTTGTCTTGATGTCAGGAGCTAATCCACAATTGGTGTAATTGGTCCACTGACATACAGAGCAACACCAATTTGTATCAGCTGAGCATCTGTCTGATAGCTCCTAGGTTTTTTTCAAATGTTACCTGAATTTCTAGTTAACAAGAAGTGGAGATACTTCTAAGCTGTCATCACAGGCTCAAAGACTGGAGTAATAGTAAGATGGGATGGTGTGATGTATTTTCCCAGAGGAATTTTTCCTCCTGGTTCCTGTGGCAGGAATTCTTATCTGTGCATTGTGAACAGCGAAACAGAGAGGCTTGCTCAGACCTTAGTGTGAAATTCCCTTATTTAGTCTTATCTTAGCTGTATCTGTGGGGTTGATTYTTCTCACACCTACTGTAGGAACTGGGAGTCATACACTGAGCTGCAGCGGTTTAAATATGATCTGAATCCATCACGTTCCAGCACAGAAGTATGGGTAAGCCGAACTGAATGTCAGGTGTCTGATTTGCAGCTGTTAAAACAGAGGCCGTGCTGAAGGAAATGCGTTATTCCTAACAGGGCTGGACAAGGCTTTATAAGGTTGGTTACCGGAATGATCTGAAATTTCATCTTTKCTCCAGGGAATTGCAGAACTGATTATGATATGGCAATAATACCTCTTCACCAGAGGTCTGAGAGCGCTCTATGAATATTCATCATGCCTCTTGTGTGATAGGTGAGAATAATTGTGTTTCAGAAAGGGAAAACCAGTGGACAGGGTGGTTATATGACAGACAAAGGGTGGGTTCCCACAATGAACCCAAATSCTTTGATGTAATCCTTTGTTCTGAAGGATTTCAACTCAGCACAGTGCAGGTAAAGGTAGTTTTGCCTCCTTGGGGCACACTTTAGACTGCATTGGTAGATATTTCACAGGCTGTGTTGCAGGACCACCTTCACTGCGTTCACCATGGGTTTTATGTGGGTGTACTTTGTGAAAGGGGATTGGCCTAAATCAGAATTGAGAAGGGAATTTGGGTGGTTATATTTCTTGCAGTTATTATCCTGAATGCAAAATTGAATGCTATATATTTTAAGTAGTGTAGTCATATTGGTATGCTGTAAGTCGGTCTCCTTTTGGCATTGTATTTTGGGTGGCCAAGCAACTCCCTTTAGAATGATATTCTCGCTAGCACACAACAGAATGATTTCCTTGCTAGCACACAGAATATTTTCTCYACCAAGAAAGATTACCTTGGACTTGGTATCAGATACTTCTTTGGGCAAAAAGTTTTAGCTATGTGCATGTACAATATTGAACGGGGACCTTGCGACTTGTCTGCTTAACCATGCAGGTGTTTTGAGGCTTACCACATACAGTTTATTGAAGCTGTTTAAAAATGAAAAAAACCCCATGTCATTATGCGATCAGAGAACTAAGTGCTTAAATATATATTGGGAGAATTGGTTGCCTCAAGGCATTAGGTAGAGAATGTGGAGTTGAGCTAAGTGGGTTTGAGTAACTTCATTGACTGCTAACCATGGTCAATATATTATGTTTGTATGTGTTGTGTTGTGTGTAATTTTGTTAAGGTTATGAATGCCAGATCTCGTCTTTTGGCCTCTGACTTTGGAATGAAATGGCTTGCAAAGGGATAGAGGGATAACAGTGAMTTTCAGCAATTTTGACATGGCCCTGCAGAACATTTTGCCTTTGTTTGATTGTGGGGAGGCTTCTTTTGATAAGAAAGACACAGAGCAGAAAAATGAGTAAGAAGAGATTCATTGCCCTACAAAATGATGGTGGAAAAACCCTGCAGYAAGACTTTTACAGGCCCCACTTTCCCTGAAGGAGCTGGAAGGACATGAGGTAGCAGAATACCCTTTTCTTCAATTGATTTGGTCTCCTAATACCGTTGAGAGGATCTGGGCCAGATTGTGTTAGTGCTGGTAAGGAAGCTGATGAAATAACCTGAGATGTATAATTCAAAATCAGATTCTCAACTGCACTTCTTCTGAAGAGATCTAAACAGCCGGARATAATTTATAATAACTTTTAAAACAAGATTACAGAAATTGTGTAATTTGGGAAAGTGACCAAAACACCAATTTTTCTGAAGAGTGGGGCGGGGGAGAATCTTAGGAGGAAAACTGTTCTTTCTGTCAGAGCTGAAAGTAGTGCATTTACTAACACAAAAGTCGGGGCTTTATTCTGTATTGTGTATTCAGTCACTGATAAGGAAGAGTCCAAGTCAAACTAAAACCAATGTTATTGACTAGGTATATTTTAAAGACTTGTTTCCAGCAGTGTTAATAGGCACAGGTATATGCCAGCTGCTCCCAACCAATATGTCTCTTTGGGGAAAATCCTCAGCTGGTGCAAAGCRAGAACCATCTCCTCCAAGGAACCAGTGCTGGATTTCAATAGCTTATAGCCAATGAACCTCTTCTGGGCCATCCTCAAAACCGGGGTGTATCTGTCTACTACAATCAATGTCCTCTCAGCTTTCTCCCTGCTCCTGCAGGGGAGTAGAAATTTAATACTGATTTAAATACCAGCAATAGACTGCAGCTGTCTTGTATATGCTGAGTTTCTACACTGGCCAGCAAATATTGGACGAGGTACAAAGGTGTCTATCCCTTGCCCCTTTTTCACCTACTCGTTGTCACAAATGAGCCCTCGGCACAGAAGTTCGGTTAGGAGCTGCGCTGCTCTTCACTCTGCTCATCAATCTCCGGTGGCAGGAGGTTAATTTTGGTAGCCAAGAGAATAAATACAGACTCACGGACATGTTTGAGGAACTGCTCTGGCATTGGAAATACGCAGGAAGCTGAGCACCCACAACCCTCGTGACACACAGCATCTCACCTCGGCTGAAATGGCTCGGTGGCCATATGCTTGTACTTGGCCGTGGTACAAAAGGGCTGAAAGGCAGTCACAGAGAAGAAATGACAAGCCCGTAGAGGTATGGAGATGAGGATAGGGACACGTGAGAACTAATAAAGCCTTCTGAAAAATTGATTTAACTCCTGCCGTACCGCCTTTGTTCTTCTAAGTCCAGTTAAAGTATCCATTTCCTMGCAGTATTCATGTTGCTGTTCCCCAGGGATAAAAGCCAAATTTCCCGTGTACATCAGACGACTTGAGTCTTTGCGCAGAACTGAAGTCCAGTAATGAGGGGTAGACTTTTATTCCTTTTTTCCAGACATCGTCAGGAATCAGGATTTTAGGCTACAAAGCAAATGTTTGGAGTACATCAAATTCCTAAAACAGGCAGCACTGGAATTAAGCATCAGGTATCAGCTCTGCTAGAAACTTCCTTTGTGACCCTGAGCAACTTAAATCCAGATTTATAAAACTGTTCCAGAGGTTTCTGTCTCCTGTGGCTTTCAATGAGATTGTGGTGCCTATAGAGTTCTGTGTTTTGGGGCATGAACTCTTTGGTTATCAAACTCAAGCGATCAAGTGGCAGTTCAGAGCCAAAATAGTTTTATGGCTGTGGGCTTTAGTCTCTCTATGCTTTCCTTATCTGTAAAATGGACCTCATAATCTTCCACTCCTCCCACCCATCACACCTGTAATTCTCTGACCTGTTTAGCCTGGCCTTTCTTTGGGAAAGCAATTGTTTCTATTGAAGCAAGGGTCCTTTCTCAGCAGTTTGGCAGTGAAAAGGGCCTCATTGTGATGAGAATTGAGTCTTCAGTGCTGCCCAGTGCCACGCAGTGCAGATGCTAGCTGGTCTTCTGGTGTAGCAGGAGCATCTGAAGGCTTGGCGACTAAATATCCTCATGTGGAAAAGCTTGTCAGACCAGTGCAATTAGGAGGTAAGTTTTTCATGCCATGGATAGAAACGATCTGTGAGTAAAAGGGAGTTTTAAAAGAGAAGTTGTGTTAGACTGGGCTATCGTAGAATTTTCTCAAATTCTATTACATAACTTAATGTATTGCAGCAGCATGACTCTACAGTTCTGTTACCTCTCTCTGCTGGTTACAACATTTTATTACCCTGTGGATGCCAGGATTGGAAGATAGGGCTTTATTGATTGCTATTACAGCAAGCTGATGTTCAGCCAGTTGAAAGTGGTTTCAAAGAAAGCTCATTTTGCTGATATGTGGAGGTTGTTTTTTTTGCGTTAAACCTGATCTCAGCCTGGTGTGCTCATGCTGGGCTTGAACACTGCAAGAAACTTCATATCAAGTTGGCTAGTATCAAGGAATTCACATAAATAATGCTTGAAGTTTTCTTCATGACAGTAGGTAAGGGAATCTGGCACAAGGTATTGCATAGACTACTGGAAAAGGCAGACAGAAGGGTTGACATTCCAATTTTTACGTTTTCAACGTGAATTTGAGTTAGAACATCACACAAATAGAATCAAATCCATGGAGCAGAGCATTCATGGGGAGAAGCAGGAGCTGAATCCTGAAGCTTTTAATGAGTCAAGGCTACTGCTGAGCTCAGGTATAAAGCAGGATGGGTCAATAGCTATAAATCCTCTGCATGGAAAATAAGAGTTCAGAATTCAAACAAATGAAAAAAAGTTAAGTGCTAGTGCTGTCATTATTACCTTGTGCTGCAAAATGTGAGATTTAAACACTAGGCAAAAAACCTCCCCACCATCACACACTGCCAGATTCAGAACTTGCCAGGCTTTCCAGTTGGAAGTAGTAGGATAGTAATCTTTGAAATCTGAGTGCCTTTAGTTATGAGTTTGCAGATCACATGAAACAATAGCTCTGAGAACATCACAAAATGGAAGAGATTTTTTTAAATGGTAGGTCTGTTTTTCTCAAATTCTCAGTCTTTCTCATTTGCTTTCATGAGGCAGGAAAGCAAGTATAAAGTGAGGAAAGAATAGGATTTTTTTTTTCTCTGAGAAAACATTTCTGGCTGCAAATTAAAAGGACGTCTATTTTTCAGATCGTCAGTTTTGTTTCAGCACATTRTGGCGCTACATATGAAATGCAGAGTTGGCCTCTAGGTACGGGTCTGGATTCAGAATTTCACTGAGTTAATTGGAGAACAGTGAGGAACATCAGTGTTGTCTAGGGAAAAATTAATTATCTTAAACTTGAAGTCTTGCAAGACTACTGAGGTTTCATGTGTTTTTCTGATCAAAAAAGCAGCAAAAATCACATAGGAAGCATAAGTGGTAAGTAAAAAAAAAAAAAGAAAAAAAAAGCTAATGACAAAATACTAATATGAAACATTTCAGCAGCCCTAAAGTCTTTCCACTACACTCAGGTCTGAATCCAGGGTCTTGATGTACAACACTCTCCTTTGAAAGTAACAGTATTTTGAATATTCGGATCCTTTGGGGTTTGCAAAATTGGGGTTGAAATGATGCAGAGAAGCCCTTGAAATTAAATTTTGAAGCTCTACTCAGGCCTACATGTTAGGAAAGCAAAGTGCATGTAGAAGGAAATTACCCTCAGCCACAGAAGTGTGAATAAGCCTGCTTCRGTCTGGTTTATAAAAGCGTAAGTGGAACCTGGCTTTGCGCTAAGCTGGTTGCTCCTGCCAGGTGCTGTGGAGTTGCAGCAGCATTCCCCGGGGCCAAGAGGGCTGGAGGCCATGCTGGAAGTTGTCTTCATCTCCAGTCAAGCAGCACYGGAGAAACTAAATCTGTATTCGCTCTCTTTTTGAGTGGCTTCACTCTAGCTAGGGAGGCAATGTSATCCAGAGACCATACGGAAGCTGGTGTGAGTCATGCTACCTGTTCTCCTACCTGTTTCCTATTAATATCAGTAAATTTTCCCTCTGAATTCAGTGACAGCAGGTTCAGGCTATGTTTGACCTGGGACCCTGGAGAGGACTGTAGTGTCACCTGTATCCCTTTGTCTTGGTTTCCCTGTGCGTGCAACAGGGATAAAGATACTTTTATGCCGTCTCCTGAAGTRTACAACTAGCTGCTATATAAATGGTAAAATGGACAATTAATATCATTATATRAGTGTTGTCAAATTAAATTATTATATCTCTTCTAAAGATGGAGTATTTACATTAATATGAAAGGAAAGCTGGATTGAATATCCAAAAAAGTCCGAGCTCGGTAAAATGGTTATAGGGTACTTGCACACATGTACTTTCTAAAGCCAGTCTTTGGTATTTAAAAAAATGTTAGCCGTGTGGGACAAGGAAGGGAGGAGAAGCAGGAACATATGTGTTTCCACCCCAGAGACAGAACTCCTGCTCTCCACTCCAGCAGGCTTGCTGCCAAAACAGCTCGGCTGATCTACGTTTTATCTGCAATGCATCAATAGTTTGTGCAGCCCTTTTTTTGGCACTATTCTGATTGCTTGTGCATAGATGCAACCTCACCAGCCCACCCCAAGAAAATGCTGCAGTCATCTGTAACTCTGGGATTGCTGCGCGTTAGCCAACCGATGCTTCCCTGTGCTGAAATTGCTGTGTTCTAGAAAAACCAAAGGGCACGCTTCTTTACCTGAAGGAAAACTTTTCATGTTGAGGTTGTCTGAAAATTACAATAGCTATGAAGAAACACTCTTGATCTGTAGAAGTATTTCTAAGATACAGCACAGAAAGGGGAAAATGAAAGGCTACCCAATGCATCGAGGTTTTACATGGTTTGCAGGGATAAATGTAAATCTTGAGTTGCTGCTTCCGTGCACACAATTTGAATGGTTTGTTCACATCTGTTTTGGGTAAGGTATGTCCGCATTGCTGTTCAGAGATGGGACTGCAGCAGTGTGTGGAACCACCCAGATAAGCTTGATTTTTAGGGCAGGTCAGCTCTGGGAACTGATGAAAACTGTAGCATGAGGACTTAGGGTAGAAGTTGGAGGTAGAAAATCGTAAGGCAGGTTTGTCTGATATCCTGTATTTTGTATTATAATTTATGCTGCTGCAGAGACAAACCTGGCTGCGTTTTATGTGYCATTGCACTAATATTAAAACTGTGTGATAAATAAAGAGACAATAAAGAAAAAGTTTCTGTGTATAGGTCTTCATAGCTTGTGGTGGAGACCAGGCAGAGCTCAGTGCAAATGCCATGGGCTTCATCAAGACTGTTTTCAAATATCCATGAGATACAAGAGGCCTAGACTTTGTTTCAACTACATAGTCATATGGAAAAAACAGTTTAGAGAAGCTGATATTGGAGCTGAAGTAAAATTGGGAAGACTTTTGCCCACTAACGCATCAGGGTTAAATTTTGCAAATAGACGTTATTGCYTAATTACAATGTTTTGCATAAACCAGAAAGCGAGTGTGTTCCCCTCTGAGGAGGGATGAGGTATAAAACAAGAAGGAACTGAACCCCGGTAGGCTTTCAGTCACCGTAACACCAAACAGTGCAGCTCTCTGCTTGGTCCAAGTGCCTTTAGCTGCTTAGCGTTGTGAAGAGCCTGGAAGCTGCTAATTCTGTGCCYTTCTTTGGATCCATTTCTCTGAATAAATGGACGATTTCATGGCCATTCATGAGTTTACCCATAAAGCACTTCAACTCTAGATGAGGAAATCAAGGCAAAGAGAGKTKTTTTTTTTTTTTAAAGGTACCAAATGATAAAGGTAGCAAGACTTACCAGAAAGGGCTGCAGGAATTAGTTGCCTATGTGGTTTTGTAAATTCAGTGAAATAACTGATGATATACCTAGAGGCATACATGAGCTCTTGAGCCAAGGTTTATTGAAGGCTTTTGCTATTCAACAGAAACCTTGAACTAGAGTAGAGAAGTCTTCAGCTGACTTCCAATCCAACCAATACACCTTTTGTGCCTCTTGCAAAACTCAGCGTCATTTCAGAAAATTCACTGCRTTTAGTGTAAAGGCAGTTTTACTTAAAAAGAAACAACCAAAATCATACTGGAAGAGGTAGGAAAAGGTAGGAGSTAAGAAAGGACTAATATCAAAGAAAGGCCCTAATCAATATTGTTTCCCTTTGCYGAAGGCTGAGCAATTTTCAGTTAGATGAATCTGTAATGAATTAAGCTTATTTAATAGAACCTGCASAAAGCACAGAATCTAAGTGCCGTATTCAATGTCTAGGGTGACTTGGAAACAATTGCATATAATCCGTACCTAAAATACTAGGGGGCATATCCCAAGGTGGTGTATATCTGTCCTGATGTAGATACTTCTCTACTTTACACTGTGAAGCTTTTGAAACTTCCTTTTTGGATTTTAAGTCTGAATATTTTTCTTGTGTGTTGCTGGTCAGTCRTGACAGTGGTATTTCCAAAATACTACCTCAGGAATAAGCGAGCCATTCACTTGAAACCTTCCCATGAAAACATCCCATGGTTTCCTTACAGGTGCAGCAGCTTGATCTTCAGAACTCTTGAGCATTTCAAAGCCAAGGTGAAATTAATGGCAAAGGACCCTGAAGATCAAAAACATTTAAGGCTATTAAGATCTACAACATTATGATATATTTTTTWAAAAAAAGTGCTTTTTGCACAGTTCACATTTTTCCTGATTGGAAGACTTAATGACTGACTTGAAGGTTGTTCATTAGGTATCTCTGGAGATGGAAGAAACAATAAGAGTGATTTAACAAGATTAAAAAAAAAAGGCAGCAGCAATAAATTTTAACATTGTCTAGATTTCAGCTATCATATATTGTGGAGATAATGGCATATTAATGCACAAATCAATATACAGAATTAAAGCCAAATTCTCAGTTAAAYTTCTCAAAGCTCTGGGAATCTTAACCCTGTTTTTTCTCTCTTCTTAGAGAAAGAGTAAGGCCTGGTGGAAGGAGGATGTTGAATGTCCTGCTGGTATGGATTCTCTCATACTTGGCAAATCATTCTGATTTCCTCATAATTACATCAGGAAATAAGCATTTCGTCAACACACAGATACGGCAATGAAAATTGTGACCTCCTGTATTCAGAGCCTTAGCCGTGTATCTTGCTGTGCAAATCATTTTCAGATTGATGCTGGCAGCAGAGTATCATTTAGCTCTCATTTGATTAAATGGAGCACATCTGAGYAAGACATGAAGCAGCCTTAATAAGAATCGGTGGAGAACAGCGTCTTCACGCATGGCTTCTAATCCCYTCTTATGCTGAAAGCAGTTCATGTTGGGCCAAGATGTCCATTTTTGGCGATATGGCTCATCATTGCTCTAAGTGCTTAACTGTTTATGACTAAACCGCTCCTCTGTTTTGTCCCTAAGTGGGRGCAAAGGAGGTAAAGTGAGGGACCAGACAGTGGATGGAAATTATGCAAGCTTTGTCTAGCCTCAAAGCACCGAAACGGTCTAAGCAGCTGTACAAGTGGTCTGTCCTGGGCTGTTCGCATGGTATCTGGTTGTGCGCTCTGCTGTTGTTTTTGACATGGCATGCTCCTAGAAAACAAGGGCACATTGGAAATTTGCTCTTGTATGTATGAAAACCGTATCAAACACCTGCATCGCATGTTTAGTCTTTTGGAGATGTATCAGTGCCTTGAGGTATATTAGAGAATGGGTCTTTCTAGTTCAAGCATGTCTCATCCCTCTGTCTCTCTTTCCATCTCAGCGAGAGGTGCAACGAAGTGATGGACAGAGTTGTGTCGTTAATGAAGAACTGGTGATTTGGGCAGCCCTGTTCCTAGTTTGGCTTCTGCTTTCTGAGTTTGAGAAGCGGGTCTTTGATTTTGAGCCATCTGTACCACTCCCACCTGGTACAAGCTTTTGTCCTTTACCCGGGCAAGGGAAGTATCTATCAGACGGGACAACCTTGGTGGTGAGGCCTGGGAAACTTCATGCTGAAAGAAACCTTAAATAGGCTGGGTTTGGGAAACAGATTCCTTGCTCCAAGCTTCCCTTCTCCGACCACAAACCAGCATCCCACCTACTCATTCCTGTTTTTCTGTCCCTGCCACACAAAATAGTCTTACTCCACTGTTACCTCATTTGCATTGGAGTTCATTAGAGAATGCGGTCACCCGTGTGCTGAGCTGCCTCTCGCACGCGTTTCTGGAGCTCGCTCAGCCCAGCTYATTCTTGCTTTGGGGCTCCTCCTGATTTTAGTTCTATTTCTCGGTTTGATCCCTTTGACTGCAGGAAAGGTGTAAGTTGTAACAGCAGATGGCACTCTGTSGATCCTTCCCACGGCACGCTGCTGGGCGTAGAAGGAGCTGGAAGTAGAAATGTGCTTTTAGASGCTTGAAAAGGGGTGCTAGGGAAGAGGTGCAAGGAGGCTGTGGGGACCTGCCCGAGGCTCTGCTGTCTGCCCTGGATGACAAGCGAGGTCTGCTTTGGTAGAGTACCAGTAACGGGGATCAATAGCCTCATGCTCAGAATAGTCCTTTGCTTTCTGCGTAGCGCATCTTTGTGCTCTGCCTGCTCGGCTGGGCCGGGCGGGGAGTGGAGAAACCCTCCGCAGTGCCGTCTGCTCCTGTTATCTGTGGGTGCCGTGGCTTTTTACAGCACTTCCACACAAGCTCGTTCCTCCAGGACCTGTGCGAGGCAGAATTGATGCAGCACGTTGTCCCCAAGACTTATATTGTGCTTTTTCAAGGAAATTCTTGCTCTGGCTCTTTGTTTTGATTTTTTTTTTTTGCGTTTTTTTTTTTTCTTCCCCTAGAATAAACAAAGCCTTTCAAACTGCAGCCGTATGTTTTTTCTTTGTGCCCATAAAATATAATCTATCTTCATSCCATGTGATGTAGACACTGCCCTTTCAGCCCATTGTTAATGATTTCCTATTTGTTTTTTGTCGCAATCTCAAAAATGGACTTGTACTTCATTGTACAAGCCTCTGTACAACACCCTCAGCAAGCATTTTACTTCCAAGCCTTTTTCTCTGCTGATTCTGCATTTGTTCTCAGCCGTGTATCACAGGTGTAGAACTGAAAAACCCTATAAGGGAATTAAGAGGTGTGATGAATTAATCAGCCCTGTTGTTTTCTTAAAGTTAGCAACACCAAGTCAGCACCACTGCACTGGCCTTAACCATTGGGAAAAGCAGATTGTAATTGGGACGGTTGGTTAAACTCTAACTCTTGTTTAGCATCTTTTAAAACTCTCTTGGAGATTTTCAGTCATGTCTGTACATAGAGTTTTCATTTGCTGTAGAGAAAAGGAGTTCTTCAGGGAACCTTTAAATAACTATTTATGGCAACAGTTTTCTCCCAGTTTTTCACCACTTCATTGTGAATACGCTACAAATGGGAGAAATCTCTTATCCTAGCTAAATTTCAGAGATTTCAGAAAATGGAGTAAAATTGTAGATATTGGTATTCTATTTTCTTGTCAAGAAGATGCTTTTAATAAGCAATGTAGTGAAATACTCAGGATCAGAGATTTCCTGAGGGTTGAAATAGTAATTTGCAAAGGCTTCTCAGCTGAGGCAAACTGGCATCAGTGAAACATTTCTCATTGGAAGGTGAGAGAATATTACAGGGTTTCTGCCACATGTTTTGGAGATTATTTGCACGCTCTCAAGGGGTAGCCAGGGAAGATTCCTCTGGGAGATTAAAAAGCTGAAGGAAGTAGAAATCAAGCCAAAGTTTGCTCTGCGAGGTGATAATCTGTAGTCATCTGGCCTGAGGAATGGAATTTAGTTAATGGGAACAGAAGTTATGCTCATGAGTTCTAATCAGTGACCTTCCAGGACAGAATGAAGGTAATGTTATGCCCAAAGCATTTTATTAGCACTGTTCCAAGCTGCTTTGCCCCCGCCCCCAACACCTCCAGGAGGTTCTTGTAACACTCTGGGAATGTTTTATATTGAGTTTGATTAAATTTCAATTACGACGTCTGGAATGTGGTGGCCATTCAGGGGGAACTGGGGAACAGTGTGCTGCAGTTAGTGGATATTGCTTGTATCTAGTTGTTCTCCAGCTACACGGCAGGAATGAAGAGGCTGTATTTGTACAGGTTATCATTTGGAAGGAAATCTAAAGGCATTTGGAATGATATGGCATATTTCCTCTTAGATGCCAGAGACGATGTATATTCCACTAAAATATTTTCTAAATTAGTCTATATAAGTTCTGATGCTGTTGTCTGGACGTTCCTGTCTTTACTTACTGAACTCTGCTTCCTGGAGTGGCTGAAAAGATGGTAGTCTTAAACTTACGTGTTTTTTTGTTTTTTTGTTTTTTTTTTCCATTTCCTCCCTGTTATATGACTTTTCTCTGTTGTCATTTCTTCTGATATGTCAAAGCATGATCTTAGGCTCCCTTCCATCCAGTTAGCTYCAGCAATTGAAATCTAAAGATGACATGGGAAGGGCTGTAAAATGGTAATGGCGAGCCTGAGGGAGATGAGGAAAGGGTGGTATGATTCAGGGAAGATATTGTCACGAGTTCCCTTGTGAATGAGAATGAGTGGCTGTAGCTAATAGTCTTCTGGAGCATTAAGGTCTAAGCACATTCTAATGGATCGTAGACTTTCTCTGTCTCTCATATGACTTCCATAATGTATGTAGACTCAATCCCAATGTAAAAAATAATGTAGCCCTTAATGCAGTAATAAGATTACATGGATAGCTCCCAGAGATAGCCAAGCTAAATCAATACAGGCTTCCCAAGTCCYTATTCCCACATCATGTCCCATTATCTCCCATCCCTTAAGAGAAGTGTTTTCCAATAAAGTGTCCAAATATGCTTTTTATGTTGTATAGTATGCCGACTCTGGTGCTGCGGCTTCGGTATAGCATGTAAATATCCATGTGCATACATATTTATATATTTATANTAAAGTGAGGGACCAGACAGTGGATGGAAATTATGCAAGCTTTGTCTAGCCTCAAAGCACCGAAATGGCCTAAGCAGCTGTACAAGTGGTCTGTCTTGGGCTGTTCGCGTGGTATCTGGTTGTGTGCTCTGCTGTTGTTTTTGACATGGCATGCTTCTAGAAAACAAGGGCACTGTTTAAGCCATTGGAAATTTGCCCTTGTATGTATGAAAACCGTACCAAACACCTGCATCGCATGTTTAGCCTTTTGGAGATGTATCAGTGCCTTGAGGTATATTAGAGAATGGGTCTTTCTAGTTCAAGCATGTCTCATCCCTCTGTCTCTCTTTCCATCTCAGCGAGAGGTGCAGCGAAGTGATGGACAGAGTTGTGTCGTTAATGAAGGACTGGTGATTTGGGCAGCCCTGTTCCTAGTTTGGCTTCTGCTTTCTGAGTTTGAGAAGCGGGTCTTTGATTTTGAGCCATCTGTACCACTCCCACCTGGTACAAGCTTTTGTCCTTTACCCGGGCAAGGGAAGTATCTATCAGACGGGACAACCTTGGTGGTGAGGCCTGGGAAACTTCATGCTGAAAGAAACCTTAAATAGGCTGGGTTTGGGAAACAGATTCCTTGCTCCAAGCTTCCCTTCTCCGACCACAAACCAGCATCCCACCTACTCATTCCTGTTTTTCTGTCCCTGCCACACAAAATAGTCTTACTCCACTGTTACCTCATTTGCATTGGAGTTCATTAGAGAATGCGGTCACCCGTGTGCTGAGCTGCCTCTCGCACGCGTTTCTGGAGCTCGCTCAGCCCAGCTTATTCTTGCTTTGGGGCTCCTCCTGATTTTAGTTCTATTTCTCGGTTTGATCCCTTTGACTGCAGGAAAGGTGTAAGTTGTAACAGCAGATGGCACTCTGTSGATCCTTCCCACGGCACGCTGCTGGGCGTAGAAGGAGCTGGAAGTAGAAATGTGCTTTTAGASGCTTGAAAAGGGGTGCTAGGGAAGAGGTGCAAGGAGGCTGTGGGGACCTGCCCGAGGCTCTGCTGTCTGCCCTGGATGACAAGCGAGGTCTGCTTTGGTAGAGTACCAGTAACGGGGATCAATAGCCTCATGCTCAGAATAGTCCTTTGCTTTCTGCGTAGCGCATCTTTGTGCTCTGCCTGCTCGGCTGGGCCGGGCGGGGAGTGGAGAAACCCTCCGCAGTGCCGTCTGCTCCTGTTATCTGTGGGTGCCGTGGCTTTTTACAGCACTTCCACACAAGCTCGTTCCTCCAGGACCTGTGCGAGGCAGAATTRATGCAGCACGTTGTCCCCAAGACTTATATTGTGCTTTTTCAAGGAAATTCTTGCTCTGGCTCTTTGTTTTGATTTTTTTTTTTTGCGTTTTTTTTTTTTCTTCCCCTAGAATAAACAAAGCCTTTCAAACTGCAGCCGTATGTTTTTTCTTTGTGCCCATAAAATATAATCTATCTTCATSCCATGTGATGTAGACACTGCCCTTTCAGCCCATTGTTAATGATTTCCTATTTGTTTTTTGTCGCAATCTCAAAAATGGACTTGTACTTCATTGTACAAGCCTCTGTACAACACCCTCAGCAAGCATTTTACTTCCAAGCCTTTTTCTCTGCTGATTCTGCATTTGTTCTCAGCCGTGTATCACAGGTGTAGAACTGAAAAACCCTATAAGGGAATTAAGAGGTGTGATGAATTAATCAGCCCTGTTGTTTTCTTAAAGTTAGCAACACCAAGTCAGCACCACTGCACTGGCCTTAACCATTGGGAAAAGCAGATTGTAATTGGGACGGTTGGTTAAACTCTAACTCTTGTTTAGCATCTTTTAAAACTCTCTTGGAGATTTTCAGTCATGTCTGTACATAGAGTTTTCATTTGCTGTAGAGAAAAGGAGTTCTTCAGGGAACCTTTAAATAACTATTTATGGCAACAGTTTTCTCCCAGTTTTTCACCACTTCATTGTGAATAYGCTACAAATGGGAGAAATCTCTTATCCTAGCTAAATTTCAGAGATTTCAGAAAATGGAGTAAAATTGTAGATATTGGTATTCTATTTTCTTGTCAAGAAGATGCTTTTAATAAGCAATGTAGTGAAATACTCAGGATCAGAGATTTCCTGAGGGTTGAAATAGTAATTTGCAAAGGCTTCTCAGCTGAGGCAAACTGGCATCAGTGAAACATTTCTCATTGGAAGGTGAGAGAATATTACAGGGTTTCTGCCACATGTTTTGGAGATTATTTGCACGCTCTCAAGGGGTAGCCAGGGAAGATTCCTCTGGGAGATTAAAAAGCTGAAGGAAGTAGAAATCAAGCCAAAGTTTGCTCTGCGAGGTGATAATCTGTAGTCATCTGGCCTGAGGAATGGAATTTAGTTAATGGGAACAGAAGTTATGCTCATGAGTTCTAATCAGTGACCTTCMAGGACAGAATGAAGGTAATGTTATGCCCAAAGCATTTTATTAGCACTGTTCCAAGCTGCTTTGCCCCCGCCCCCAACACCTCCAGGAGGTTCTTGTAACACTCTGGGAATGTTTTATATTGAGTTTGATTAAATTTCAATTACGACGTCTGGAATGTGGTGGCCATTCAGGGGGAACTGGGGAACAGTGTGCTGCAGTTAGTGGATATTGCTTGTATCTAGTTGTTCTCCAGCTACACGGCAGGAATGAAGAGGCTGTATTTGTACAGGTTATCATTTGGAAGGAAATCTAAAGGCATTTGGAATGATATGGCATATTTCCTCTTAGATGCCAGAGACGATGTATATTCCACTAAAATATTTTCTAAATTAGTCTATATAAGTTCTGATACTGTTGTCTGGACGTTCCTATCTTTACTTACTGAACTCTGCTTCCTGGAGTGGCTGAAAAGATGGTAGTCTTAAACTTACGTGTTTTTTTGTTTTTTTGTTTTTTTTTTCCATTTCCTCCCTGTTATATGACTTTTCTCTGTTGTCATTTCTTCTGATATGTCAAAGCATGATCTTAGGCTCCCTTCCATCCAGTTAGCTCCAGCAATTGAAATCTAAAGATGACATGGGAAGGGCTGTAAAATGGTAATGGCGAGCCTGAGGGAGATGAGGAAAGGGTGGTATGATTCAGGGAAGATATTGTCACGAGTTCCCTTGTGAATGAGAATGAGTGGCTGTAGCTAATAGTCTTCTGGAGCATTAAGGTCTAAGCACATTCTAATGGATCGTAGACTTTCTCTGTCTCTCATATGACTTCCATAATGTATGTAGACTCAATCCCAATGTAAAAAATAATGTAGCCCTTAATGCAGTAATAAGATTACATGGATAGCTCCCAGAGATAGCCAAGCTAAATCAATACAGGCTTCCCAAGTCCYTATTCCCACATCATGTCCCATTATCTCCCATCCCTTAAGAGAAGTGTTTTCCAATAAAGTGTCCAAATATGCTTTTTATGTTGTATAGTATGCCGACTCTGGTGCTGCGGCTTCGGTATAGCATGTAAATATCCATGTGCATACATATTTATATATTTATATATTCATACATGAAAGATGAATACTCAGTACTGCACTTAAGTACTAATCGTGCGGTATCGTTTCATGTGTAATCTTAACATTCCGTAAACATGGATGAACAACTTCAATACAAAATTGCTAAAGTCAGTACYTACTATTTTTAATAAAGATACATGTACTACATTATTCCTCTACACCCATGTATAAACCTTGCAGAAACCTGTTCATTTGACTCTCAATAATTGGGAGTCAAAGTGGCAAGAGAAATATTAATTCCTTTTCAACATCATCCCTCCCTAGTCTAAAGAAATGACAAAATTATGRGAAMGTGTCTGAGCTATCTTAGTAAAGGAGGCTGCTTTGACAGTCCATTTGAACTCCACTGAAGCCATGTGAAATATTTCTATTGACTTTAATCAGCTGTAAATCAATCCCTTACACTCTGAGCCAAATCCTGCAACTCCTTAATCGTGTGAGTATCCCTTAGTAACTTCTAGTTCCACTGAAATTCTGTCAGTTAGTTATTCGTGATCAAGCCCTGTATCAGCTRTGCGTAAATGTCATATACTCATTGTCCAAATACATACACCGTTTTGCATWGGTAATAWAAATTCACTGGRTATACTTAGGGCAATTGGTGCTATGCTTATGCATTTTTTTTAATCTTTATACTAYGCATTTAAGCCATCATGCAAAGTGRTACAAAAATTAATTTAAGGAAGGGKTTTTTTTTTTGAGTATTTAATGTTATTCCTGTTTCTTGACAGACAGCAGATGGCTGTTTATTCTTGAAAGCTTTTGTTTCACCGGCACTCCTGATAAAATTACTGAATTGATGAACCACAATATCTGTCACTTCAAGATATCAAAAAATGCTGTGTGGACCCATTAGCACTCACCTTGGGTAAAGTGAGTAGCCAGATAGGAATTACCATATTGATCAAAGTGGTGCTCCAGTTAGTCCAATACCCTTGCTCTGACTGTGGCCACTATCTGCTGCTTCAGCAAAACCTGGAGTAAGTCCTTTGAGAAATATCTGTACAATGACTTGCTCTCAGGAAAAGCTGCTCCCTGACACTTACTTATCTATTCTATTTCTAAGGCAGGTAGGGGCTACGTCCACTCTAAAACRTGTGTAACAGATATAAATCTGAATGGCTTTGCTAGCCATATATACAGCGACATCTTCAGAATCCTGCTGAGTTACCAGTTTTTCTTTTTATCAGTTTCCCCTTTGCTATTGTCTTGTTTCAGGATGGCTGTTCAAGTCTCTCGGGCAAGCACCCTGGATCTGTGGTGACCGTACACCGTGCCATGGCTACAGGGAATAATAATATGCACATCATCAGTGGGGGCTACGGAGCACTGGGCTGCGGGGTTCAGTCCGTGTCCAAGGCTAAGCAGAGAAAAGCGATGGTCAAGCCAAGGGCATTGCAATCAGATAATTGATTGTAAGGGTGAAGAATGCAGAAATCTGCTGCATTGGCAGAATTGGCCCAGCTTACAAATTTGTTCATTCACGCAAGAATTTTTTAAAGTAATACAGTTAATTGAAATATTTTAACCTTCTTCCCTGACAAACACACTTGTTATGCGTTATTTAAGCAGTGGCCTTAGAGGAAACATGACCGTGCTGTAGAAAGTAAATAGCGCACCCCTTTCTTAACGAAGGTCAAACTGCCTTCTGATGAGAAATGTGGAACTCCTGAAGTTGTATAAAAGCATTGTTAGGGGAGAATCTGAGCGAAGAGAGGGCAGGGACTACTGCATACGCATAGCTCGTATTGAAAACTGCTTTATATACACGCCATCCAGTGCTGTCAATCTTGTGCATCCCCACAGATCTTGAATCCTCTTCATATGGGGGGAGAATTTTACTTGTATTGTAGGAGAAGAATATAATTTACCATATTTGAATGTAAAGCATGTGCATTTTTGCTAAAGAAATGTTCCAAGCGCTTGTTATAAAGAAATTTATCCTGGATCAGGATGGGATGTGARTCTAACAAGAGTTATTTCAGAATGGATCTGAGCAAATAACCTCATTTGAAAATTTAATCCAGAGTAATTTGGCCAAAAACAATTTTGAAAGACTTTGCTAAGACGCTTTTTTTCAGAATGAATTTCCAAAAGGGACCTAATCTACAAGAGCTGTCGAGTTCTGGTACTTTGCTTTTTCCTGCAAAGGTCAGCTTCCTTTCTGGGCAGTCCGAACTGAAATGGACATTTTGATCTCTATACAGGTTGAAAAGATGTGGTCTTGGTAACTAGATGCTCATAATAATCCCTTTTAGTGGTGATATTTATGAATGAAAACTCTTGCTCTTATAACAGCATAGTTGTTGAATGCTGATAAGGACATATGGGAGAAGATCTTGATTGCAAACTGCTCCTCCAAGTTGTTTCCACCATTTTAAGAAATGGATTTGGAAATGATCTTGAGTGAAACTCTAGTCCTCTCCACTTTCTCYTTTCTGCTTATACTAATTACTCTCAGTCTAGGGCTTGCTTTGTCCAGCTTCAGTACACCTTCTCACTGAACTATACTTGAGAACAATTTTTTTAATATATTTTGGCCTATTACCATGAAATGGTTGTAAAAGGTGATGCGTGAGAGTCAGAGGTGTAGTAAATCTGCAGATTTACTTGATCAGCTTTTGGCCATTCTTGGCCAGCTTCTGCTTTACTCGCACCTTTTGCATTATTGATAATAAAAGCTCAGCACTGTGTATTAAAAACAGAAGGACGGCTTAACTGCAGAAAGGTTGGAGTCAGCTGAAAATAAATGTGACTTTACAGATCCAAATGGCAATTCCACCGCTCTGCTACTCCAATCTGTCACACCGGTTTTACACAGTGTGAACAGAGTTTGGTTTTCTGTCATGAATCTGGAAGAATAACACAGAGTCAGACTTGAGAGATTGATTTAAAAAAAAAAAAATAAAAAAATAAGAATTTAAAAAAAAAAAAAGGGAGCAAAGTTCGGGAGCATCAGTAAGTTCTTCGTCACTGTGCTAAATAGATGGCTTTGCCTGGAAGCATCAGTACTTGGCATTTTGCCTAGCTAAATCTCACACATACTTGAGAACTGACAAAACAATACCTATTAACTATCACAAATGGGCTTATTTTCTGGAAAACAAAATGGATTCTTTAAAAATCATGTAAAAAAACTGTCATGTGTAGGTTGGGGGTTKATTAGTGCAGGATAACTCCCGTGTTCTTCCATGCTCAGAAATAAAATGAAAACCTCTTCTTGTTGATTTAATACTACACTGCTGAACAAAGCCTGATGCAACGAGATGCCTTAGAATTAGTAATAGCTGCTTTGCCTTGAGCACCATTTTTGCGATCTTACGTGGCRTTGCAGTATCTCTGGCTGGGATGGGTGTCCCCGCAGCCAAGTTACGCGGTCACACGTGAAAAGCGGGGTTACGTGCGAGGCTGCCTCTCGCTTTCTTTGTGGGTGTTCTGTTCTCTTCCAAAGACCAGGCCTTTGCATCAGGTGAGGGGTAAAACTTTTGTGAGTTATTTCCCTTTAAAGTTACCCGTGTCGTGTAGGTACAAAAGGGATTTTTCAAAGGCACATTTGCCCCACGTAACATTTTGGTGCTCTGTTCTCCCTTGGTATTTGTACAGGTATTTGTACCTGTAAGAACTTGAATTTATTTTTTTCCTCTCTCTCCCTGACTTCATTGGCTTTCAGTGGAAAAATGTTTAAATTCTCTCTGCATCTTTGAAAATCTACTCTTTAAAGTTTTGATGACATCCAGTGAGACTTCAGCTCTTAAGTTTGSTGCACGTTAAGCTAGGTTGTTTTACGCAACTTTACCTACTCTGCAGTAATATAGCATGCTTCTAACTCAGTAACTGTCCATGTGCATGTTGTTACCTTGGTAAATGCAAAATTACTTACCTAACCTTTATAAAGGACCAACCTACATCCTGTTTTAGATGGTGTAAGAGCATTACAGGGTAGCTATGAAATAGYTTTAAGAGTATTGTTCTTGCAGTACCAAGTGATGGAAGAGCTTTTAAAATTTTCATTCACAGATTCTTCAACATGTTCACACTGGTCTCCTGACTTCCAGTTATTGCATATGTGCATTATTATCAGGAGAGACATAGAAATTTGCTCCCTGTATTAAATAATTTTTGTCACTAGACAATTTCTGTTTCAAACTCAGCTATCAAAGCAGACAGTTCATTGCTTGGAAATAGGTTTTCATCCTAATGCAAAGAATGCAATTATATTCCAGGGAGGATTTTTTTCCTGATACAGTTTGTCACAGTAATTTCTCTGCTAGGTTTTCACAAAAAAGTTTGTTGTTTTTTGTTTTTTTTTTTTTCTTGTCAAACAGTGTCACATCTCCACGTGATATTGAGTAAATATCTGAGGTACAATCCCATGCTGGACATACTGAGTGTTACCTTTTGCCTACTGGTTTGCAAAAGTGGCTAGATGAAATTTTGTCTTTAGCAGGCACCCGAAGGGTATGCTGGAACTTAAACATGAGCGTCTGAGCTCAATGTTTAGCACTAGATGTGAATTTTCTAAACCTGCAGGCATTCAGATCTGGCTTTGGGGAGATTGCTCTGACTTTTTCTTCTGACCTTATGGCTTACCAGGCGGGAAGCGCTGTGCCTGGTTTCTCATTCAGCAACGAGCGTTACCTGAAGACTAAGCTCCTTGGACTTGTATGATACCTTSCCAAAGCATCTGTAGCATTCCTTCTGAAACAGAAATGCATTTGTTTTCTGATGAGGGTTATGCCTTTCCAGTTGACAATGGAGTATATTGAACATGGAGCAAAGCATCCATGAATATTTAGCTGAAATAATGGTGCTTTGATAATGTGGAATGATGCAAATTAGGGYAATGAGCTAGGTAACAGGGGATGGATTTTTTGCTACCAGCCTTAAGGGACCTATCATAGAGCCACTCAATATATAGAATCAGGCCATGATCTAGGAACTGATATCTTTGCCGGCGACAAAAAAAGCTCGTCTTTAACTGGCTGCTTATCATCCGTAAATGGAATCATTCTTGTTTTACCAGAACTCTGCTGGGATCAATGCATCAACTGAAAAAAAAAGTCAGGTCTTCTAGGTTCATATGAGATGCTGCTGCAGCTAATTGAGGCGATTGTCACTGCAGAAACTCAGCACAGCAGGGAGTGTATGTGYGTGCATGAGATGGGGAGGGTTTATTAGAAGACCGGAGGAAATGTTGATAATTTTCTGCAGTATCCGTCTGCGATGTCCCTGTAACCTTGTACAGCTACTATAAATGATAGCAACAAGCAATATCCCTACATGCAAATTGCACGGTAATTTCAAATAGCACAGACAACTCGATTTCTTCCAAACGCTTGTGCTTCAGCGTTGCTTTCGCCTTAGTCAGCTTTAAACCAATTGCAGTTTGCAGTTTAGTGTATAGATAATGCCTGAGAGGGGCATCTTCCCCCTCGTTTGGGGTGCCTGAGGAGCAGACGTGGCTGAACAAGGGAAAACTGGGGAAGGCGGATGGAGGGGTTTGGGCTGGCAGTATCGGGGTTCGCAGGCTGGGCGCAGATGGGGAGCAAGGTCCCCAGTGCTGTTCTCTCGGGCTGGTCCCCAGCAGCTCTTTTCCCGGGTGACCTTTAGGAGGGAAAAAGGAGGGGATTAGCTCGGTCTATGTGCTCTCCACTAACACAAAGGTGCCAATTATTGTAGTGGCTTTTGGGGATTAAAGCATTTACCATTTCAAGACTGGAGTGAGGCCAAGAAACTAATTTCATACATCAGACGCCTTTCAGCGGGAACTGATGTTTAGGGTACGGAGTGGTGTTAGACCTAAAGAGAGCAGACAGGTTTCTGGGCAGTAGATGAAACCCACCAGGATCAGCTATTTCTGTGAAACACGTACATTGCTGCCTTTTTGTTTTTACCGACTGTGTTTTGTTATATGTAACAGGTACCAAACCCAGGCTTTCAAGCACGTGCAGAAAATCAGGAGCTAGAACCTGAGTTCAGTTCTGGCCTCGCCCTGACATGCTGTGTAGTCTCTTATTTTCTCCTCTCGTGTTCATCTAGTTTCTTCAGTCTGTAAATATTGGGGGTCTTGTGTTGTCTCTAGTCGTGGGTGTGAATGGTGCCTGGTGGCTGGCAGACGCTCCAGCTATGACAGCGGTGAAATGCTGCCTTGCCCAAACAAGCTACCACTGTGCAAATCTCTCAAAGCATCACTATTAAAATTGTGGTCCTGCACAAAACCCTGCTGAAATGAAGAATTTTCCCATGGGTTTAAATGGCTCTCTGATCGGCATGCAAGATTGGTGTCAAAGATGATGTTTATTTTTCACGAGGGCAATTTGGGATTGATGGTGACAGTTCTTATCAGCACAACGATGCAGAAGCTCATTGTTTTGTTTGGGATTTTAACCACGTTACATACAATAATGAATGATAGTAATGAAAACTAGACCATTGTATTAGGAGTAATTGATTTAAGTGAATCCATTTCATCGGGACTACTCATTTGCTTAAAGATAAGCATGAGCTTAATGTCTTTATTTCAGGGCATACAGCTCTCTCTTACGCTCTTTTCAGCTACGATTTGTGAAGGACAAGAGCCTGGCAAAGAGCAAATGTGTAATGTACTGGTGAAGGCATATTTGAAGTCCCTTTCTCTTTCCAAATCACAGAGGATATGACTTATTTTTGCCCCTGGCTGCTCAGCTGATGCTGTAGCAGATCTTGGCTTTATTTTTGCCCAGCCAAGCCATGGGTATCGGCCAAGAATCAACGGCTGTGCAAGCACAGCAGCCTGTACATTACAGCAGGGGTGGTATTTAATTTGCTCCAATAAAGGCTTGCACAGCACAGAAGTGGAGGAAAACACAGCTGGCTCACAGCTTCCTCGGAGCTGCCCTGGAACCCCTGTAAATCAATAAGCCGGTTATACACTGCTGACCCTCCCACATGGTTAATAATCAAAGAAAAAGGCAAGCCTTCAATGTCTCTGTGTTTTCAGAAGGATGCCTATCCATTAATAGGGTGAGACTGCTTGTTGGGTACACACAGCTGAAACTCAGATTTGCAGGGAGATTGATCTSGCCCCAGTTATGTGTGTTGAGCACCAGTAACATCTGATGCAGGAGCAGCAGGGAAGGGCATTCTTGATATAAATCTTAGGGGTTGGGAGAACTTGTTTTCACATGCACTGTGCTCTTGAATAAGCTGTTAATTTTTTTTTATTATTTTTTTCCACTCTTCCCTGGGTAATCCAGAACTACTGTAAAGCAAAATTCATTAATGTTTGTCCAGTTCTTTGTAAAGCCCTTAGGAAAGGTTAAGCATGGCTGTAGATTGATTATGTGTTTTTAAGCCTTGAGTGTGTAAGTAACAAGGGACGTGACTTAATCCTGAATATTCTCCTGTTTCTTCTGGCAAAGAAAAAGACAAAAAAAAATCAAAGGTGAGCACATAAGAGCTATATGATCTTGCAAGACAGCTGTAAACTGCTCTTTTTTCCTTAATTAAAAAGAAAAACCTTTCATATCAAACTAGAAGTAGTGAAGACATGGGAAAATGAATTCTCTTCTGCATGACTCATTCTCCCAGCAGTAGCTGCACGGAGAAATTATACAGCTTTGAGAGCTGACTGAATCAAACAAGCCTGTGCTTAACTTTATGTCCCACTGAAACCCAAAGAACTAAAGTCTATGCCGAAGTTAAGCAGGCCAGATTTTCCTTTGCAATACATTAAACTACTCAAACAGTGGAAAAGTGTCTAAAGTTAGGTGAGCAAACAGGAGCTATTTCCAAAAATGATAACTTTTTAGTATCTGCAGATTGTAACTGTTGCACTTCAGGACCTGGGTTGTCTTGAGCAAAAAGATTTCCTACCTTCAGACCCTGGAGGAAACTCACTCTTACCCCCAAAGGAGACTGCCATGGATGTGGCGGGGAAATTAATCCTGTTTAAAGGATTAATTTAAATTAAAGTCAGTCTAGCAGTAGCTATTATAGTATCTGAACATCTTTCTTGCACGTTTCTGCTTTTGCAGCCAGTACCATAAATTAGAAGAGGAAATTAAAGATCCTTAGCACTGTGAATGATCTCACAGTAAGATAAAACAAGGCTCTTAAGCATGGATTGATGTTGACTTGGCATAAAGAGGCTGGAGTTTCTCGTTTACTTTCTTTACTCTGCAATGGTCGGTGTAATACAACTGTCTTGGGCCTTGAAGTAATATCTGTGATTCTTCCATATTCGGCTCTTCGTGTTGTAGAATGAAATATAAAATGTAAAGCTGTCTTGACGTCCCTTCTTCTCTTTGCTTTTATAAGAGCAGGATTTTGGCATGCTTTGCCACAGGGCAGGCAGAAGATTAGATTCTGCCCTTGCTAATACGACTAAGGAGAGTAGAGAGGAGGATACGCTTCCCGTCCCTGGGTCAAAAGGGAAAACACCATGAAATTCTGTTCTCGCGTGCCAAGCTGCAGAAACTTTCATCCTGCACTAAGCGTTCAAGCGCAGGGTAGCTGCTGGTACGCAACAGATGAAGCTGGGACTCGATGCACGTGGAAGCCTCCTGGTTTTCTTTAATGCGCTTTAGGGGTCAGAGTTCAGCTGGCAGAGGCGAGTACAGTTCTGCTGTGCTGCGGSACAGCCCCAGTTCACACCTCCTGAAAACGAATCTCTTTGGCTCGCGTTTGATGAGATTTGGGGAAGTGAAAGCAGTGCAAAGAGACTAGAGGTGGTTGTTTAGGGGCCACAAGCAATCTCCTGGTTTTATATCCCTAAGCAAATGTTAAAAAAAAAAAATCTGAAGTCATAATAATGATTTAATTAATGCACTTGTTAATTGCATTTGGAAAGTAATTTTGGAGACATGTGGAGCACAGAAGGAGAAAGATGGAAGCTTTTAAAAATGCATGAGGAGCCAAAGCTTCAGGAGCAGAATTGCCGATTAAGAAGAAAAGCAGAGTCACCCTATGGTATTTTGTGAAGTAATGCATGTTGCTGTGTCCTTACGAGGTGATTTGTTATATGATCTATAAACTCTTYTTTATCCCAGCAACAGCTGAAAGGCAGGATACATGCACGTTAATCAAGCATTAGCCTTTGTTAAACTCCTTTAACTAAATATTCTTCTGGGATGCTAATGGCTGCATAGGACATCCTGTGGCAAATCTGCTTTGCATTTTCTTTTAAATTAATTGTGTGACTTCTCCATTCATTATAATTAGAAGGTTAAAACACAGTTTCCTTCYTCTGGGCATCAAATGGCTGCCCAGCTCCAGAACTGAGATAGAGATGGTTAMATCTGACTTGAATAAACTTTCAAAAATCACAGCTTGCGCTTGCATTGCCTGCTAAATTCTGCATCTTTTCTCCAAATASATGTCCCGTTCCCCACTGCTGCCGCCTACTCTCTTGGGACTGGCCCTGTGCTCGGTCAGTACTGCCGGCACTGCCTCCTCCCTCTGCCGTGCAGGTTTGTGTTGGGAAGTTTGAGTCTTGTATCAGGGAAGGGCAGCTCATGCTGCCCTCTCATACCCTTGATTTCTGCCCTCTCACACCCTTGATTTGGCAGCACGGATACGGAGCATCTTAGCTGYAGCAAAGTCCTGTGGTGAAGACATGCCCTCCTATGCTTGTGATCATAGTGGAAGCCTGCAGCAGATGAGGAGATGGATTTAGACAAGTGACTCATCCTTTTTGTTTGAGGATTTCTGAAAACACCAGGGTTTTAGGAAGATGAGATCCATGGATGCTCCCAGTTAGGATGAGTCACTTAAGAGAATTAAAGTAGGATTTGCAAAAGCAGCTAAATTATAGTATTTTTCACTGCAGAGGCATGCTACACTGATTTATTTTATTGCATCATCTGAAAAATGAAAATATCACTTTCCCCAAATAATAGAATCTACAGTATCTTAATGTATGAGGAAGTATCGGTTAGATTTGCTGACCTTTGGATAATGGAGCTTACAAAGTTTAATGTCACAAGCAACGCCTCTAGAGAGAGATTTGATGACAAGGGTTGAGAGGGAATGAGGGTCTTGAAGTTCAGAATATATGGGGTGGAATATAGTGGATATATCACCATTCAGGTTTATGCTCCAATTTCACCTTTATATGTGGGACCGAGAAGCAATGACATGGCATTTTGCTCTTTTCAGYGCCTTAATGTATAGTTGGCAGAATAGTCTTTCCAAAAGAAATCCTGTCATTATTAATAAATAGTAAAGATGCATTAGTAATTACAAGGATTAATTTTTCAGATTTTATGCGGAGATGTTTCACTTAGTATTTGCAGCTCATGGTATTGTGCTAATTGTGCTGTAATTTTGTTTCCCATGAAAWGAGTGAGTCCCACCAGACCACCCTGAAAGTCCCAATTCAGGAAAAAACTCGGACACCCTTAATGCTAAGGCTGTACTTACATCTCTACGAAACAAAGGTGTGAGAGTAATAGAAGCAAAGGATTGTTCCTTGTCGCACAGCTTTCCCAGGAGGCCCTGTATTTCTCTTTTCTCTGCGGGGTGGTTCTCTGCCCGCCGAGGGGTCGGCCCCGTTCGTTTTGGCAGAGGTAACACCCCCCCTTGACCCACCTCTGGCCGCCAGCTCGAATCAAGCCCGCGTTAGCAGACCTGCTCCGTACCCCAGCAGCACCTTCGCCCTTGCCTCATCGGACCCACGCTTCGTGCCCTCTCCCAGCTGCGTCTCATTCGTGTAATCAGTGGCTCCGCAGCCCAGGCTTTCCTGGCAAACAGGTCCAAGGCAGGTCCCGGCGGCATTCTAAGCAATGTCTGAAATGTGGGCAAGGACAAGAAACCAGAATTGAGAACAAAAATCTTCCTCCCTTCCTTTTCTTTGGACTCTTTTCCTTTGTTTTGACTTAAACTGATGTTATGATCAGGAGCTGTAATGAAAGAAAATGTTGTTTATAGAATGGTTGTTTTCAAAATTTATGTAATTTCGGCTTGGGTACAAATGATGAGTCCTAAGCAATTCCATCTAATGATCTTTAAAAAAACCAAATCAAATACTTCACAACACTCCATTGTATTAAAAAAAATTAAATTTAGAGAGAAATTAGCTTCATAGCCTGAGTCAGGCTGCTGCAAAATATTAATGCTTTAAAAGATGTTTCTGTAGTTACTTTTCCTGCTAAATAATATGTCCTTTGGATTTGATTATACATTGTATTTATAATGTGTTCATTCAAACAATTATTAATTTTGAACTACAGCCAATTACGTTCTAATTTCATTTTACTTTGCACGGTTGCAAAAATGCTTGTTTCAGTGAATGTTGCAGATTACATTTTCCTAGACAAAGACATGCCCATTAATCTTATCATTTAATCCTGTAAACTGTTTATATGAAAGTACTCTAAGTACCAGCTTCTGAAATCCTGGGGCAAGACCTTTAATTGAGATTGTGAAGTAGACAGCGAGAACTGCTCCGGGAGTTTACTGCTATGCTTCCCATACTATTATTTTGGGGCTTGTTGCTTCAGTAACTTTAGAATATGAAAGCTTCAGCTAGAGTTGAATAAAAATTTCAAAGTATTTTTTTTTATCAAAAGTTGCTTCCATGACTCATTTCTCAAAATGTGTCATTTTGTTTAAATTTTACTTTTAAAATACCAAAGAGTATTTTTGTGTTAAGAAACAGGATATTTTAGAATGGGATTGTTTTGAAGAAAATATTTTCTCTTTGCTGTTTGAAATAAAAACACAACAATAAAGCAGTTTTTGCTTCTAACTGTAGGCGCTCCTGCCTCAGCCAAGATCAGAAGGTCCTAAATTGCTTACCGAGGCAGGATTATTATTTCCACTTCATAGATCTAGTGCTTGCTTGAGATCACAGAGGAGTGTGTATGGTAAAGCTGGGAGCTTGCTGAGTGTCTCCTACACCTTGGTATGACAACTCAGTGTCGGGGCCGCGTCGTGGCATTAACAAAATAGTGCTCTTCAGGGGCAGCCAGAAACTGCTGCTTCGTCCATCTCTAAAGGATCCAGCTGCCCTGCGAATAAGGATGAAGGATGCATCCTGCTGACACTCATTTCTAACTGAAAAGTGTTTTGATGCTTTAGTTCCAGAGGAAATGTTGCTTTTAGGCTCAACGTTTGGGGGGCATCATCAGGGAAACTCAGTGTTATCTAAAATAATTCAGTCAATGAAGAATGCTTCCTGCATTAGCATCAGCCTAGCCTGGGGACAGTCATTTCTGGATCTCTAAAAGGCTCACTTTTGTGTCTCTGCACATGATAAAATTATATCCTCGYTAACTCTACCGGGGATGTCTTATTTAGGTCAAGATGTCAGAGATGATGTATAGCTGAGATAGCTCCTAGCTTTTTCCTTAGGACTCTTATTGCTTTTTTTGATCAAAAGGTTTGTAGTTTTCCAATGGAAAAAGTAATCTTTTGGGAAGTCTGATTAAAGCCTATGACTTTYTGTAGCTGACAGCGATATGGCTGGTGCCACATTTGGCTGCCTTTGATTTCTTATCCTGAGGGATCAGATACCCATTCCCAGCAGGCAGACCTGAGCAAACCTTGTCCCAACGCTGCTGCTGCTGCTGCGAGGTGCCTCCCATCCTTTGCTTCGTCCTCTTTTCTGCCTCCATTTATAGTGACGAGGCACTGCAGGGCCCTGACAMAGGTGCTTGCCGAGAGCACAAGCGGGGGCAAGCTCATAATCCTGGTGAGTTTATCGTCTTCCCCCGCTCAGACAAGGAGCTCACTGTGGGTGGGAGTGTAAAATAGGGCTGATTCTCCTTCTTCTGAGTTGGAAACAGTGAGATGTCTTTGCTGTAATTATTCCTTATCTTATAAAACAACAGTGCTTTTTTCTAGGAGCATTGGATGCAGGGTGGTGAGAGATAGCAGCATCATGAACCTGTGTTTTCTAATGGCTTCATTGCTTGCTGCTTTTTASTTTAATATTTGCCTCCCTCCATCGCGCTATCCTCTGACCTGTGGGTRTTACTACACTGTGACACTGTAAAACTTTGGGGTGATCAGCAGGGATGAAAGAAACATTATTGAATGTGGGAAGGGAATGGCAGGTAGAGACAGCTTTGGAGGTGTGTAGTTTTTCAGCAACTTTTATTCAGCAGTGCAGGTGGATTGAATGAGCTTGGTTGAGCTTTCTACAACATAATACTATCTGGGGAGGTCTCAGTAGAAGCTTCTGATGTACCACTCTGGTATCCAGACCTTYTCAGAAGACCCACCTGGAATGGGTTTGCAACGGCTAGTGTAATAACACAGTGGTCATTTGATAAATATATGTTCTTTGTTAGAAGGGGATAGTACTTTGGGAAGGAGCATTGGAAGATGAAAGCTTGCTCAGTGCAGTAAAGTAGTTAATCTCGTCTTAAGCCTTGGACATCTGGCTGTTATAATTACAGGCATCACTATAGGACATTCCATTTGCTATGAATTAAAAAAAACCCCAACCAAACAAAAGCAGATATTGCCAACTTGCTCACTTAACTTGGATTATGAGAGGAGATTTCCAAGGCTTTACAAGTGGAAACAAAGTCAAGAGATTACTAAACGCACTGCCCTTTACCATTATTTCCATGATGAACCAGCTTCTGCTTGTCCTGGAAGAAATGTCAGCAGAGGRTATTTTGACCACAGAGATCTAATCAGAAGCTTCTTCCTTAAGCTGCAGCTTTACAGATGCAGGACATCTGTATTAARCATAATACAATAATTAAATTGTATAATTAAACACTCATCCTYGTAATCAAATGCTTGGTTTTTGGAGATGTCACCTTGTGTAACTTGATTAGATTTTACTCTGCTAGAGGATGGAATCAATTTTTCTTCTAGTTGTTTGCTAAGAGGTTTTTTATTAATAACGCAAATGGAAATTTGACTTGGAAGGCCGCCTCCTAGTATAGATCTGGGTCTTTTTGCCAAGTCTATGTTCTTGGCTCTGCACTTGAATCAGTGATGACTTTGGCTTGTTCTGGACCTTGGTTTTCCCTACATCATTTTCTTGTGCCAGTTCCTCATCTGAGGAATGCAAGTACCTCTTCCCTCAACTCATAATCCCTTCGCTACTGTCAGGTATCCCAGCTCCCTGGCAATGAGGGCTGCATGTGTAGGAGGATATACCCTGGTGGGGTTTGTCCCTTAAGGTTTGCTTAACTTTTTCGGGACACGGTTTAGTGGGCGTGGGTAYTGGGTTGATGGTTGGACTTGATGATCTTAGAGGTCTTTTCCAACCTTAATGATTCTATGATTCTAAGAGCTCAGGTTGCACAAGTTAAACTTGAGAAAATACGCAAATACATTGAAAAAACAAACTTTGACACTTAAAAAGCAAGCAGGGTTTTCTAGGGTAAAGGCAGGCCTGTCTGGATTAAGTGGCTCTGACATATTGCGTGACTGCCTCTTTCTAGAGCTCTGACTCATTTATGCAGTAAAACATTTATGTTTTACAGTAAAACATTTATGTTTTACAGCAGCAGGGCACGTTTGCATAGGTGAAGTAAAACCGCTCAGGTAGAAAATGCTGCGCGGGGCTTGTGTCCCCCGTGGGCAGCAAATCCGTGGGCAGATGCTCCGCACGGGCCCCGGAGAAACCTCTGCCCTCGGTGCCTGCCCCGTGCTGGGGCTGCGTGATTGCGGGGGGCGGGTGTCCCTGCCGCAGGCTGCTAACGAGGCTCCCATAATTAATGCATTATCTTCCCAGGCCTCGGGGGCTCCGGATTGGTGTGCATGTGCAGGTTACGTGGGGTAAATCTGTAGTGTCAGCTATTCTGTGTGCRTGCTTATCCGGCAGTAGATGTGAGGTACCTCGTTTTCTTTCACTGGGGAGGAAACTGCCCTTTGCTTACTGATAGGACAGAGATGGGGAGTGAGCATGGCGTGGCTGACGTCCTAAAGATTGACTTCTGATTTTCATCTGTGCGGTTGTGTCTGCGCCAGTGTCCGTATTTGTACTAGTAAAGAAGAAACGGGGCAGAGTCATAGGTCCTTTGGCTGTAACTTTGAGAGAAAGTAGATGCAGGAACTCAGGGGGTTGGTAAATTGGGGGACGTTGCAGAAAAGCAGGTTAGCTGGTGYTCGTCTGACTAATCCTGGCTGCCTTGGTGAAGCAGGGCTGTCTTTGATAAGCCTCATCGTTACTAGTTCAACAGCAGTTGGAAATACTTAATGGAGTTTTCTAATTTGATCAGTAACGGAGACCACTCCTCAGTGGAGAAAGAAAATGGACTCCCCCCAGATTAGAGTGCAGCAATACCTAATTATCTCATTCTAGCAGTTGCCCTCTACCCACACATATTCAATCATTCTCATTTCTTTCTGGCACCGTGAGGATCTGTCATGTAATAATTTGTTTTACTTGTAGCCATTTCCTTTGATAAAGTAAATGTCAGGTGGCTCTTCGTGGGCATTTTGCTGATGATCTGATCATTGAAAAAATTGTTCAAATGTTTCTGTATTGATTAAATTAGCATAAAGAAGGGAAAGTTGTGTATGCTGCCATAAATTAACCAATTTATTTGTGATTTTTTTTTGYGTGTGTGCGTGCTAACTCCTGCTGTAGAGATCTGCACTAAAGCCCATTGTTTAATCCTTTGCTGATATTTTCACCTAGGAATAACATATCTATATGCCCACTGTGGATCTGTATTTTTGTTGATAAAAGCTCTAACTGTGGTCAAAGATGGGCATAAAATTGAAGGATGCCGCATGTGAAAACACTCTCACGCTCACTTGAGTATAGCAAGAAAGCAGCATCTGACAGCAATCACCACATATTTAAGGAATGTATCCTGATCCTCCAGTCTATCTCAAGAGGAAGTAATTGTCACTTTTTTTTCTTTCTGTGATCAGATGTGAAGGTCTGCATATGTTCCGAATCTTAATTCTGTATGGCAATTTCTCTGTGTGCATTTCTAAACCTACATAACTCTAGGGGTACTAGGTATGTGTGTATGCTATGAACGAATTATAAATGTTTAGTTAGGCTTTTTAGATCTCTTTATCACATCTGAGAGCTCATTAAAACAAAGCAAATGCAATCAATCAAATTTACTGGTAAAATGTGACAGGCAGTTACATTAGGGGATTAAAATCATGGATTCCTGGAGGTGCTCTGAAACAGAGCAAGCAAAGGGCTTGGTTCAAATGCGCTGCTGTGAGGATTCTTACTGGATGGCTCATGCGATGCCATATGTGGTTCCAATTCACAGTACGCTGGTGGCCTTCAGGTTAAATCATATTTTAAAGGAGAAAAAAAAAATCAAGGCTTAATCTGGTTTTGTTTTGTTTTGCTGATTACAAACATTGTAATCAGCCACGCTTCACGTGACTTACATCTAGTCCAGGATCACGTCTGAATTGTACTATGCAAGATAGAGATAAATATTGGACATTGGTGCAAATGTAAGTTTGCATTTTGTTCAGCCTTGGGCTTGCCTAGACTATAAATCATTAGCCTAGAATTTTTCAAGGTAATCTAAAGGAAGTTCAATGAGCTTTTAGTATTTAAACACTCTTTTGTCTCATACGTTCCATTTCCCCCTCTGCGTTCCGAGCATAACAATACTTTCTCCTTCATCTGGTTGTTTTTGAATTTAAGCACCTCAGCATTTGCCCCTCTCCCTGTGAATGTTCAGCATTCTGCAAAATAGGATTTTACTCTATGATGGTCTTGGGTGAGGTTTTCATGTTTCCAGTACATCCTTAACAGCCTCTTAGTAGCCTCTCTGAGATGATCTGATATTCACCTCTCAAAAAAACATTAATCAGTGTYCCTGGATAGACAGAGAGCCTTTTCAGACAGAGTATGGACTGAATGGTCAAAGGTGATTTCTACTAGCTACCTAATCCCTAAAGTGTATATTTTTAGACAGATAAAAAACCAAAATAGCAGGTATTTCTTAATGGAAGCCATGATGTTGCATCTTACCCAGCAGTGCTGCCAGAGCTCTGTCTTYTGTGTTCTGTCTTACAGCCTTCCCCTCCCATCAGCTTTCGCGAAGGCTGCCAGCACACGGCTCCTTCTGGTTTCAAAGTCTAGTGACAACCCAAASGAATGTCCCTGCAGTACGTATTTACTTATAGAAATTGCAGACCTGTAGGCTTTAATAATGCACTAGATTTGTTGCTCTATAAGCCCTCATGTAATTGTTATAATAAATAGATATTGTAGATAAGCATACACTGTAAATAAATATGACTTTTAGGTTTAATTTCATTTGGCTGGGGAAAAGAAACACAACAAAATGCYGTGGATATCTTCATCCCTTGATTTACTTTAGTCCCAGATATAAACAAGGCCATTTTTCAAATGCATGAGTCTAAATTGGAGACACAAATATTGCCTTTTAATGACTTCAATGTCACTTTGTCCCATGAACATCCATTTTACACGTCCGAAGTCTTAATCTGAAAGGCGTATTTTCAAATGCTGATCAGACAACCCTAATTCTTACTTCTTTCATCAGTATGGGTCCCAGCATGTGGGTACCAGAACATCAGCTAGAGTTAATTGGCACTGTACAATTAAAGTCAGTGTAGCTATGCCAATTAACGCTAACATTGTATTCGGATAAGATAATGCAGGCACGGTCCTAAGCTCTACATACCAACCATTAACTTCTGGCTAGTGCGTAATTCTTATTTAAACGAAGCATTGTTATGTGMTCTCCATAACACCAGCAGCAGAGAGTTACTTGTTTATTACCCATCAGCCTTTGTAAAGCTACTCTTAAAAAGTGCAGAGCGCCTTCAAATGCCTTTTAAGTCAACGGGATTTGAAAGGTATCCCCAGATCTGGCCCCATAATTCCTTTGATTTAAGGGGTACCTTTTCACAGCCCAGTGTGTCTGCTTCACTTTTCAGCAGATTAGTTCATCACCACATCCCTGCCTCCCGTGCACACAGAGATTAATGCTGCCATCAGAGGTTTCAGAGTTGCAAATCTACAATGACATATTTTTCAGTAAGTGGGCTAACTCCTGCTAGTTGTTAGGGTTGGGAGGAAGAAAAAGATTCCAGAAAACTAATTGAAGGTTTGTAATGGGAATTTGAAATAAAGACTCGAGGCTGTTGTTCCCTTGAGTTTGGGGCCGTGCTTCACTTTGTCATTAGTGATCTTAGGAAATGTTAATCCGTGTGATACGACTTTCATGGAAAGCATTTGTGGTTATGCAGCGTACAAATTAAAAATACTGTAAAGCCTGGAAGAATTTAGCGAGCTCGGAGGAAGGGTACTAAAGGGGATTCAGAGCCTTAGATCGATGCTATAAAAATTGCATGATGCTTTGCAGATGGCTGGGTATAAATCTCCTAGCTGCCTTACCTACTACTTTTGCATCTTGTAGTGGCTAAATATAGACAGACAAGTGTTTCTTTGACTGGCGTCGACAGTATAGCTCCACTGAACACAAGGGACTTCCATCAGTTTATACCAGCAGAGGACTATTTTGTGATGGAAAGTAATAAACTAGAAGTGACCAAGGCATATTCGTGTTGTTTCATTGAAAACACACAGTCCGAGCCTTTAAGCACCTGCATCACCTGCTCCCCCTCTCCACCTCTGCTGGCCTTAATTCCTGCGGTTCTGGGTACTCTGCTGACCAAATTCTTCGTGTTGTCTGGGCTCTGCTGATGTGGTGGGGCTGGGGAAGCTGCCAGATGCAACAGCTTTAGTGGTTAGAAAATGTTGTAGCTGAATCTGTGTTTCCAAAAGATGGCAAATCATCTGAGAGGCATACTGCAAATCAAACAGTTTTCTGAACAAAATGCATCATGGTAATTTTGGACTTTCTAATCTATAAATCAACAAGCAGAGATACCTGTAGAGCAAAAGAAAAGAGGAGAAATAGGAAAGGCAGTCACTTATCTTCCACGGTTGTGATGCACGTGCAGATATTGAATTATTCTATGTATCAAACTAATTACTGTAATGAAAGGATAATAATAATCCTCTAGCAGCCTGTGAGATTGCTTGATGACATACTGGGCATCTTTTAGTTTGCCACTACTTTAATCCATATTTAGTTGATGACTATTGAAATACAACCCACAGCTCTTTGTTATGAACCCTTTTATTGAAATAATTTCACTCAGCTATTTATTACCAGTTCCTGTTTCGGTTCCTGATTGCTTTCTGCTGTACGGGTGCAGTGAGCGTTCAGAGTAAAAGCGCGGGCTTTGAATTCTGGTGTGGCTCCATGCATAGATAGAAATAACCATTCTGGCCACAGAGGAATGATCAAGCCAGGGTCAAACTCCACTTGTGCACCCGACTTGCGCCTTCTGTTTTGGAGACAAACAGACCTTCAGGCACGGAACATAATTTTGTAYGTAATTCTATTAAGGTGGGCATTTCCTTCCTGACAGCTCTGCCTCCAAGCGAGAGAACTGATGGCCCGTGTAGCTAATACCCTACTTAAAATTGCACTTCAGTGCTATGCACAATAAATGGAGCAAAAAGTGCTTGGTGCTGAGTCAGTACAGGCTGAAATGGTGYGAAGTTGTCTCTTTTCCCCTGACTGGCTGCATGCAGGCTTTCAGCCGCATCTGCCACATAAATGGGCTGTGCCTCTTCTAAGGGAACGTGGCGAGTCACAAGGTTGTTAAAAATCATAAACCGCTCAGGTGAAGCTGATTGAGTCTGGAGGTACCACTGCTGCTGTCCTCCCGCCCTACAAAGGCGTTCAGCCCGTGTAGGGAGGGGGTAAACGGGACCTGAATTAGTGGAATGGCACATTGCTGTGGTGAAAACGACAATACGAGCTGCAGAGCAGTGAAGAATTAATTCCACAGAGTGGAGGAGTTTGTAATGAACCTTATAAATCATTTCTTTCCTGGAGACGCTTTGGATATATCTGTGAAATCAGTATGAAAATTAAGGCAAGCACTCTTAAGTGCCGTTTTCCCTTGGAGAACTGACTGTGGTTTATTCTGGGATATGAAATATCAGTCAGGCAGAGCAGAGCRTAAGAGGCAGTGTTATTTGTGAGTCTACGGTGTTCCATTTTGTACTTATTGTTTAGTTCCTGGTGATTATATTTTTATTACAGTCTGCCTGACCTTGACTAGCAGCATTAAGCAAGTGTGTGTTTCAGTCGGTACTTATCCAGAAGATGTTTTTTTATACTAGACAGGGAGCAGGTACTGCAGCATTCATAGCAGAGTTCCAGAAAATTACAAAATCCTTCATTATCACAAGAGATTATGGTGTACTTCTTTCCCATAATTAGCGGAGTTGTTAAGTGCCTGAAATAGTTTTCAGAGTGAAGAAAGTAGCAGAAAGCAGGAACTAATGGGGAAAAAGGCTATGAGAGAAACAAATCCCGAGCCCATCTCCAAGGCCAAATAGGTGGAAACACGCCTGTTCTTCCCGGCGGGATCCAGCCCGGCRGCGCTTTGCCAAGGCTTCGCTGCGGTAGGAACATCTGTAACGTGGGGCCTTGGGGCTACGAGCCCATCGCTGAATTGCATACGGCTCCGTGGCCCAGAAAGCATCCAAAAAGTTAAAATTACTGCTGGGATTAAGCGCGGTGTAAAATTTAGCCYAACTGCAGTACTCTGTGGCTGGGGATCTTGCGCTGTTTTACCTGCCCTCGTCTGCGCACCCTTCTGTCCCAGGGCTGGTGGAAGCTGAAGCAGGGTCCTACTAACAGGGKTCCCGGCAGGTCCCGTGCAGGGGAAGCTGCAGCTGACCGGCCTTATTCTGAATTAGGGGTATCGGCAGGGGAGGCAGGCAGCTTGGTCACGCCAGCGCTGCCTTTCGTGTTCCAAACAGGGCTGCAAAGACGGGAAAGGGACTTTCCCCCAAGCACGGAGCAAATCAGCGGCTGCTGCAGCAGCAGCTCCGGTTTCCCAGCATCGAGCTGTCTCAGAGGAAGGGGAGTGACTCTCTCCCTGCAAGGACAAAACTCTCGTAATACTGCAGAAATTACAACCTATAAGTGTCTTTTTGCAGAAGACACCTTGAGGTTTTCTTGTTGATATTGCAATTGTTGCATACAGGGCTCAGCCTTTGGTATTGCCTGGCAYAGCAGCCTTGTCTAACAGGACGCTGAGGACTGCTACCCCAAAATAAAAGCAAGTGCTGCTTGGGGCCAGTTCCACTTGCAGGGTTGGGCTCCAGCCAGCCTCCTTGCCCCTGCACAGCGAGCTCTGCTGTGCGGTCTTACAGGCGAGGAGGGCTCCTCAGCAGCAGAAATTGCTCTATGTATATTAAGGCGAAATTTTGACTGCCTGGAGCAATTTTTTTGCTGATCTGTTCATCTGGCCTACTGCTGTTTCTTGTGTTATTTTTAAATCTTCACAGTGTAGTGGTAGTGAGGGAGAAGGCTGCCTTAATTACTGCAGATAAAATAAATCAGGGAAATCTCATTGCAAATGCAGGGAGACAAGACAAGCCTAGCTACAGCTCCCTGAGTCATCCTGCCAATAAGGCTATTAATTTTAGTCTGAGGGAACAGGCTGCATATTCAGAGGCACTGTTAAGAGATATTGCAGACTTTCAGATCTATGGGATGCTTGCTCCCATACTGATGGCTAAAGGATCCAGCCAGATGATGTAATGCTCTCTTGGATGAGAGCTGCCAAAATGAAGAGACAATACATGGAAAGACTCCTGGGTAGAAGGTCTTAAACCTTATTYTCCTTTGTGGTAAGATTGATGGAGGGAGTCTGTCATATGCCTATCTTTAGAATACCTATTTATAACCCGGACTTATTGTTAAGAAATAGCTCGGTCCTTGGATCCAATGGTGTTTTGCTAATTTGGGCGTACGAGTAAATGAATCAGAGGCAGTATAACTCAATGACTAGAGCAGTGACTTCAGATGTAAGGCAATCTTGTGTTCGTTCCCAACTCTAGCACTTGGGTAAGTCACCGTCTTTCTCATTACATCGGTTTTGACTCTTTCCCTCTACCTGAGATCACTGTAAAACCTCATGGAGAGCCAGCAGCGGTCCTAAACTGTGTCCTTGAGATCTGGCACTTGTCCTGTCCAGAGTGTGGAGGGGCTTGCCTGAGGTCTTGCATAATTTAGTTTGTTCTGTGACCAGTTTTGGACTAACAGATCTGCAGTCTCATGCTTTGTAGTTTTTACAGTATTAGCCAACAGAAGGCATGATACATCTGCCAACATGAGCCCTACATTTTTTTATGCAACTGTAGTTTAGGACCAGAAAAAGCAATCTTAAGGTGGAAAATCCAAAGGTGGGAGGGAGCTGGTTACATTAGTGTAAGAATTACGTTGGCTGCTTTAGTAGAAGGTAATGCTGCAGGTACGAGAGCTCTCTGCTTCTAGTGAAGACAGTGAAATCCAGAAGTCTTCTGCAYTGTGCAAGATCAAACTCCAGTCTGCCTGTGACTGGGTTTCACTGCACTGTTCACTGGCTATGTCCACCCTCTCGTGATATATACAGCTGTAACTTCTACTTGYACATCCATATGTGGATGTCTTCTTGCCTGCTCCCTATTTTTTTTTTAGCTGTTTTGTGAGTGTAAATTGTCAATAAGTAGTTTTATTTTTTCTTTAGTTTTTTTTTTCCCCCCTTCTCTCCTGTGGTTTACAGGAAGTTCCCTCCCATCTGTTCCTACCATATGTTTTTGGCAATTTGCACACTGGATTAGAACATGGGGATGATTGGGACATTGCATTGCAATTTTTAAAAATARTTTCTCTTGGCAAAGCAGGATTTAGCTGCACCTAGAAAAAAAGCAAGCATACTGTTTTTCATCTGTCTGCCCAGTGTTTTCACCCACACAAAATCAGTGATCAGCTACATTAAAACAAACATGAGGTAGGTTTTAATTACCATTACTTAGCTATAAAAGAATGAAACAACACTCCATAAGGCTCTGGATATCCGGACATCRTGAACAACCCAGTTCAATCCTAGCGGCAGGCAGTGATCACTTCAGCTGCATTAATTGCAATAATCGCTAAGTTCTACTTTTCTTAAATGCCTCATCTGAGCACAGAAACTGAACAGGCTGGAGAAACAGCCTGGTTTATTCTGACCGTTTTCTGTACCTGCTGCATCACTCTAGCAGGATCTCTTTTCTGCAGTGGAACAAGAAAAAGCCTCTGTCACAATAAACTACACCAAACAGCAGTGCTCCTACRTTGCTGGAGTTTGTAAGGTTATTCTGTCGCTTCAAAGTAGCGTTTTCATTTGAAGATACTGGGGTTTTGCTAATGGTATTTCCTCTGCGTTTTTTTCCTCATCTTATCTTAATGTTGACTTGTTTCTTTGCTTGCATTTTGTTTTCAAAAAAACAAAATACAGCGTGCATTTATATGCGCTAAAAAACAAAGTGGTGGTAGCTTTTAATTGGAACACAAAGGCAGCGTGTTGTCAGCCCATTAGTTGTTATAATTAGCACTGCACAGTTATTAGCACTGCATAGTCCTGCCAAGAAATTCTCGTGGGCTCGGATCAGTCCTGAGTGTCAGAGAGTAGTATTCTCTTTTTCTGGTAAAATGAAACCCAAGCTCCATGGTGGATGCTGCTATTCGGAGGGCAGTGTTATGTTTCTGCTTTGCGATGGTGTAAATCACTGCTGGTTCCATGGGGTGTGGTGCCAGTGGAAATGTAGAAGGAGGTGGAGTCCTGACTGGAACACCAATCCAGGGAATGAGAACAAGTTCCATGGGAACTTGCTATTGCCCAAATAAGAAGGTGCAAACTCTGCTTACCTGCTCCTCTCTTTACTGGCAATGTCTTTGTGTCTGGTGGTCAAGGTTCTGGAGGGTTCYAAGAGCTTCATTCCGTGCCTTTTGAAACTGATGGGACGTTGTGCTGACTGCCCTGCAGTCACTGATATTCATGGTATGCTGCTTTCACTTCACTCCATAGACCAAGTGGAGAAGGTTTGGAAAGTTAAGGATAAGAAGGGATACAAATATGCTCTCTGTATAGAATGGAGGTAAGCTTGGAGGGAGAAGAACTCTTAAGGCTAGCAAATAGAATCACAGAATCATTAAGGTTGGAAAGGACCTCTAAGATCATCAAGTCCAACCGTCGACCCAACACCACCATACCCACTAAACCATGTCCCTAAGCACCRCATCTACGTGTCTTTTAAATAGCTCCAGGGATGGTGACTCCACCACTTCCCTGGGCAGCCTGTTCCAGTGCTTGACAACCCTTTCAGTGAAGAAATTTTTCCTAATGTCCAATCTAAACCTCCCCTGGAGCAACTTGAGGCCATTTCCTCTTGTCCTATCACTTGTTACTTGGGAGAAGAGACCAACCCCCACCTCACTCCAGCCTCCTTTCAGGTAGTTGTAGAGAGCGATAAGGTCTCCCCTCAGCCTCCTCTTCTCCAGRCTAAACACCCCCAGCTCCCTCAGCCGCTCCCCATCAGACCTGTGCTCCAGACCCTTCACCAGCCTCGTCGCCCTTCTCTGGACACGCTCCAGCCCCTCAATGTCCTTCTTGTAGTGAGGGGCCCAAAACTGAACACAGKATTCGAGGTGCGGCCTCACCAGTGCCGAGTACAGGGGCACGATCCCCTCCCTGCTCCTGCTGGCCACACTATTCCTGACACAGGCCAGGATGCCGTTGGCCTTCTTGGCCACCTGGGCACATGCCGGCTTATGTCCAGCCGGCTGTCGACCAGCACCCCCAGGTCCTTTTCCGCCGGGCAGCTTTCCAGCCACTCTTCCCCAAGCCTGGAGCGTTGCCTGGGGTGGTTGTGACCCAAGTGCAGGACCCGACACTTGGCCTTGTTGAACCTCATACGATTGGCCTCAGCCCATCGATCCAGAATAATAACATTGGCAAAACAAGAAAAATGGAGAAGCTGCCCACAAATAAATTTTAGCTTTGAGAAGAAGTTTGAATTTTGTAAGATGAAATTTGACGCTCACCTGTGATCAATCCCAGGAGCATTTACACTGTGCAGAAGATGCATCTAGTTTTATGTTCCAATAATTACTCTAGATAACATTGTGGCTCAGCTCCTGAGGACCGAGTCCCAGGCAGGATTTCTGGTAAGTAGTTAAGCTTAAGCAAGACTGAGCTTGTCTGAGGGTTTTGGTTTGTTATTCTGAAGGGCCTTGAAGAGGTATGCCAGTCTGCTTGAGGAATCTAGAAGCTGTGCTGAGACTTCWTAGGATGCTTTGGGAAATACAATCATTACTACATGAAAAAAATGCAGGGTTTTYGTTAGCTAAGGACGCCTGTTTCCCTCCCGTTGTCTCCACAGCTCTGCCTTTAGGCAGGTTCTGGAAGATCTCATAAGGGTTGTGCCTGTAGTCAGTCTCTCAGTGTAGGCATTATAATATGATTTTTCATCTCTGCCCAACATTATGTTGAAAACTCGTAGCAATAAGCACCTTTTGCCAAATCTGCCAAGTGGCCAATAGATTTGATGGACTCACRGTTAGGTTTGACCTAGACAATCTGGGTTTTGAGGTGCAGCAATTGTACTGTGCAGTTGGGACCACGGAGAACCCAGGCAGGGTGGCAGGAGAGCAATGTTCATGCAAGGGGGAGGGAACAGGAATGCTTTGCACCCAAGGCACTGAGTGCTCCATGCATTTCCATATCCCATAGTACAGAAAGATTTTAAGCCAATAACAYGAGAAAAATTGTGGGTTAATCATTCTCCATAAGTTGCCAGTCCTGGGCTAGGATATTTTAGGGGGAGCGTATACTTTRGTGTCTGACAGGCTGACCTGCCAGCTTTAGGGCTGTGCTCACACACAGCATGGTTGCATAAGCCTCACTTGTTTTAAAATAAACAAACAAAAAACCCTACTAAAAATGCATTAAAACTGAAAKCACTGTAGCAAGGTTGGGTTCTTGCAGCAGAAGGTGAATGTATGGGGTTGCTATACCATGTTCACATGCTCTGTCGTATYTCTTGTTTGCTAAATACTACCAATTTATTTTGAACCATATGAAACAGAAATAAAAAAGCAGTCTCTAGAATGATTTTTAAAATTAATCTGCGTAATACAAGTGTAATTTAAGTAAATTTCTTGAAAGRCACAGCAGACCCATGAGCTCTCTAACTGGGCGGTGGTGTGGTTATATCTTTAAATCTCTTCGTTCTACAGTAGATTTTTTTTTTCCCCCATATAGAAAACCCCACCCATATCTCTGCAGTATCTGCAGCATGAATTAGAAAGTCCATTGGGACATATAGGTCAGCATGAGCAGATCTGACATCAGCCTGCAGATTATGCCCACAATCAACAGTGCTGCAGTTGTTTTTTCTTTCCTCCTCCTCTTTGTACTAGGAAAAAATTATTCTCAAATGGCAACTCTAAGGAACGTTAAAATGACTCTACAGACAGTCTTGTCAAAATGCCATTCTCTACATCAGAAAAGCCTCCCATGCCTCRTGTGTAGAGAATATATATAATCCARTAATGTAGATTTGCTAATGCAGTATTGACTGGGATTCAGAAACCCAGAAGAGAGATTTAGGAGGAAGGAAGCTGAAAGCTGATGATGATGCAGAGAGGAAAACTGAAACTGTGTTATCTGATAATAAGAGCTTTCAGCAACAGAAGCAGTGGCCAGATTCAGTGCTCAGTTTCACTGCTGCCTAACGAGAGCCCCTCCACCAGCTTCACAGAATTGCTCTGTCTACTTCTGTAAGTGAATTTGCCCTGAATTGGCAAATCTATACCAAAAYACCACTTCTTGCTTCTGTCCCCTGTCTGCCAAGCAGACCCTGCCTACATTTTAATTTCCCCCCCCCCTAGATCCRTATATTAAGATATAGTTCTGAATTCTCCAATTTCCTGTGCTTTTCACAACCTCAGGGGCTGCCTCTTACATCCTTGTGCTATTTTTACAATACTCTAATTATGGTGGCCTCAGTGGAATTATGCCTGATGTATCCTACGGTAAAACTAAACTCGAGCTCCCCAATTCTAAGCCCAATTATACATTGGTGTAATTCACTGGAATTAACCTTGATTTACCACATTGTACCTTGGGACAAAATTTATCCCTCAAGATGTTGTTTGAAGMAGCTGGGAATAGTCATGTTCCCTAGCAACTTGCTTTGAAGTGAGTTGGAAACCTTAAAGATTTCTATATTCCCTATAGAATGGGAACTTGTGTTATACTTTCACTGTGGGCCATCCGAAAATGGAGTAAGGCGGAGACATTATGCCTGAGAGGTTAYGGCTTAAGTAGAATTGACAGGCAGAGACTGCGAAAGGAAGGTGGCTGATGCAGAAAGAAGTCAAAAGATTTGCTCAACATCATTCTGCAGATCAGTGGCAGTCCTGGAAATACATTTTGCATCTAGTGTCCAAGTCACACTCYCTATTAGAAGAAAATCCATTTTTTTCGCAGGGAGCTTTTGCACAGTTTAGGTAGCATTTCCCTTCTAATCACAAACCATTATTTTGCAACGCAGCAAGTCTTGATTATATCCTACCACCCATGTGTCTCACCTGGTGAATATCTGTGTCCTTTCAACAAGCTGCAAGAGGCGTCTGCATTTCTAGTGACCTTAAATACTGGCGTGCCAGAATCTGGGCACGATAAACCTAGGCATGCTCATGCACAGCCCATACAGGAGAACCTGGGTGACTTCATGTCAGTCTGYGAAACAAGTGTGGCTTAATCTGTTTTATTTCAGCAGTATTGATTATCTAGTGAGGWATTCTGGTATCTTTTCCTGCTGCTAGATGCAGAATAGGAGAGCCAGATTTAAGCTGCAGAGACTGATGCCGCTATGCTGATAGTGGGATAAATAATGAATCAAAGCCAGATGGGATGGCTGTTTCTTAATCAAAGGCCGGCACTGGACAGTGCCCTTCTGTCACTTGAATGGTGACATGCTTGGATTACTGTCCAGAGGAACCTTTGTTCCCCTGCAGAGTCCCATTAGCTTCCTGTGGGCAAAACGGTCTGTCTTTGAGGACTCGGTGGCAGACTTTATCTTCTGCTAAAGATGACTATAAGTACTTTCTTTTATTATTTTCCTGAATTGAACACCTTCCAGTGCTTGAATGCAGTAAAAATGACATTTAGAGAGCAAACTGGGACATAATTCTAAGTTCTGAAGTATATTGGAATAGAAAGCTCTGTGGAAGGACAGAGTAAAAAATTATTAAATATCCTTTTAAAAACCATAACCTTTCTGTCCTATGAGAAGACAAATGTTTTTAAGYTTCTCTGCTTTTATAAATGCAATACACTAACTTTATTCTTGYTTTTTTCTCTTCTGGAAATTCCAGTATGACATGAAAAAGATGGCAGCTAGAGATCAGCTARCAAATTATGCTAATACTTTTCTTCTAACCTCTTTTTTCCTGATTATGGTTTAAGGGGTGGAAATAAAAGCACTGAATGTGATTGTAAAAGACTTTCATTAGCATATTTTTCTTGCAATGCATTGCACATTACGTGCCAGTAATGGAAACACAGGAGGGCAATAGTTGGTACCTTGATGTAGCTTCTGTATGCCTAGATCAAACAAGAAATCTGTCTTTAATGACTTTGAGTCCTTCAGCAAAAATCTTAGTTCCCTACACTTAAACGTAAGGATTAGCTACATAATTTTATAGCAATAATTGGTCCAGAAAAGCTTGCACAAGAGCTAGGGCATCAGCATACRTATTACTTCTGAGTGGAAATGTAGCTGGTTTGGATCCAGGTACTGGAAGAGAGACAGAGAGAGTTTTCGGATGAGGATGAGAGAGGAAGAGGAGTTAGCAGCCTGGCAAGGCTGCGTCACTTGCTGTGCCACTGTAGGACGACAACTCCACGGTTCCTCTGTGCCGCCTGAGGAATCGTGCCCGTGCCAAGCACGGATACCTCCGTAGTGCCAAGTGCACGGGGCTTGAAACTGAAGCCGCTAATTCTGCATGCAGGTGAATGAGCCTTTCTGCTGTGGCGCAGTGAAAAGGTGGTAAAACTGGCGATCCTTGCAACAATCCATATCTTTAGTCTTCCCCTTTAAGGCTTCACATCGTGACTTAAGAGTCCTGGGACTCCCAGGCTTTGGGTGAATTTGACCTATAGTGAATACGGATTATCAGATTTTGCAGCATCTCTTCAATAGATGCGTTTGGAATAAAGWGGCTGGACTCAACCTGGAGCTTTGARCCACACTGGGAAGTGTTKGTATTTGCTTTTATTGCTGTGTGACTATTAATTCTTTTTCYATTTCATATTCTGAAACTTCATTARTTAAAGCACCTTTCTCTTATGAATGCAAAGCATGCAAAGCAGTTTGCAGTATTAAGGGCCATTGGGCTGAATGTGCCCAAGAAGATACTATACTGATAGATACAACTTTAAGGACCTGAYTAGATTATTAACTAGTAATGAGTAATTTTCTCCCAATTAGCGTGCTGCAGCTACAATTATACCCTCTACTAAGGGGCTTCTGTGTTCCAAGGCACAGRACTGTTCCTATCAGCCCTTTCCAAGCTATGGCAGGTCAGTCGATGCTTCCATGACAGTAATGGGACATTAATTTAGTCTCTGTTGCCCCTGTGAGTTGTATTTGGCAAAGCCAAGGTGCAGCAAGAACTGAAGATTGACATTTCAAAATCACTTGAAAGCAGTGCTCCTAGTTTGCAGATGTGTTCTGAGCATACATGGTACACAGATGGGAATTAAGCAACCATCTCATCCCAGGATCTTGAGGTTTTTTATGTACTCAGCCTTCCTCTTAAGTTCGTATTTAGAATTATAACTAAATCTAGAGCTGCGTGAGTGAGCAGAGAGAAGAAAAAAACCAGCTTATACCCAGAGGTGAGTGGGGCTGATTTCCAGTCCTGCTCACTATATATGAAATGAAGACAACTACAGAGCTTAGAGCTGGAAATGATGCCAAAGGAATCCCAGATTCTGTGCAAGCTCTTAGTGCTGTCCTTCAGTGCTGTACTCCAGCTCCCAACACTGGAGTTTAACCACTTTGTTTCAAGAACTGTTTAACAGGAACAGTTTTACATTAAAAAATGAACCTGGAATCCATAAGACTGGTCTGTCTTTGGCCCAGAGATGACCACTGCTGACAGAATGCAATTAACCCCCCGCCAAAACCCCCACAGCACTATAGGAGGCAGCTGGGATGTGCTCAGATACAATCTGAAGGACAATAAGGTGCCCCAGACCCTGAGGACTGGTATACGAATCTGGAAAGCGTGCGGAGTAGCAGTCCATGAGGTAATGTGRCCATATTACCTAATAGGCCATATTCCTAATAGGCTGCACTGATGCTCTGCAGGGGAAAGAGGGAAATTAYGCTAAATGACAGCATCCAGCTGGGGCTGCTATTGCTTCAGTCACTCAATAGAAGAGGTTGGGTTTCTTTTTTATTTTTTATTGCAACCAAGATGACTTTGAGCATGTGATTTATTTGCATTTTTAGAGCTGAAAATAATTCAATTTGGAAGAATTTTTTTTTTCTCTGGACTCAGTCCCTTAGCAGGTAGCTCTGTTAACTCCAGTAGAGCTAGTGCTTTTACAGATAGGCCAGAATAAATACCAAGCAGCAAGACCCCAGCTACGCTAGTCACTGTGCAAAGACAGTGCCTGCCCCAGGCAGCTGCTGGAGGGAGCGGGTAGAGGGTTGGAAGGAAAAGGTTCTCGTCCTGAGCCGCACCGCACGTGGGGGGAGAGGCCAGGGCTTGTCACTTCAGTCCTAAAGTTTTAGCCACCCAACAGCAATGCCTCAGGTTGGCAGATTGTTTTGGAAGTGACGTTAATTTGTGGTTACATCACACTCTGATTTCATCACTGCAGTGTTCGTAGGAAGCATGTTCGGCTGAAAGAGCAGATATAAAGCTTCGCCTCTGCATTGTGGATTCAAGGGCAATACCAAATCATCTTAAAACAGCACTGCCACTTAAATTCTTTTAGCTGTCATATTGAAGGCAAACCAATGTGAGCCTTATTCAACACTAAACGCAATCTATTTTCTGTCTAAAAGTCTGAGCCAAAGTCTATGAAATGAATGGGGGTAGATCTGGGGTTGTCTGGTACTTTTGGTTTAATGGTTATCAGCCCTTAACATCGTGAAGTTAGTGTGACAAGATTACRTGGCTCCTGATCCTTGAACTCAATCTGCATGAACAATTATCTTTGTCTTAATGGTGCCTTTTAGATTACAGCCTAGTGGATTAATTTGAATCTAATCAAAACTGTAGATGAAAAGGAAACCTGGTGCATCAAAATAAGCAATAGGAGGTGAGGATACAAGACCTTGCAAGATCATGTCTGAGTGGAAGTGCCACTCTGTTAAGACTCCTCAGCACTTCAGCTGCTCTGCACATGCAGGTTTTGTAGGGGCTCTCAGCTGCAAAAAGTGCCCCCTTAAAACAAAACATGAAAATCCCATGCAGATGTGCAGCAACGCCTCCTCCCCAGGGTTATAAACTAAACTGATTTTGTTAACCGTAACAGCTCCATGGTTTTACAAAATATCTACTACCGGCTTGCATTACGAGTTACCTAGAGTCCCCTTGTGTCCTGAACAAGTCCTGATGGAAGGTCCAGTTTGAAAATGCAAAATTAACTGGACAGAGCAGCAGGTCACACATGCTCATACAGTCACTGGGGAGAGAAAACGTTCATTCAGTACGCTATTACAGTGCTCCAAAGATAAACTTGCTCAGGACACAAAGGAATTCAACAGATTCTGCGGAAGCCAATTAATTAAGTATTTCTGGAAGTTTTCCAAGCTTACCAGAAAAAAAAAGTCAGACTAAAACTCATTCAAAGACAAACCCCAGCTGAAGTTTTATGATRTTATCATCATTTACTTCCTTAATGAGACAATATTTGTCTGGAAAGAACACAGAGTTCAGGCAGCCTGAATTTCTCTGCAAGTGGCTTTTAAATCAGTCGCTGTACCAAGACACTGAATGTCGGTGCTCAGCGAACCCTCTGGGCAGACCTTGCGTGTACATTGTGGGCCAGACCTGCAGTTGCAGAAATTGGCCCATGTCCTCAAATGTGCTGATCTACACTCCTGGAGATTTGGTTTCGTGGGCTTGGCTCTCCACTACATTGCACTGGTGTAATTCTGAGTCACGCCTGCCGAGCCCGACTAATGTGAGAGCAGCTAGACCCATCTTGACTAATAAAAGTATGAAAAATCACCCAGAAGGGGGAAAAAAAAWATCATAAACTCAGCTATTCAGTTGATAGCTAAGGAAGCTTAGCTATAGCATGGTGGTTCTTGCCAATCCATTTTCGAGAGAAATCTTTCCCAACACTTCATCACAGATGTATCATTACATTACACATTACGCGTCTCGTGTGGACTCCAGCAGGCATCTAACCTTGCTGAGCTACCTCTACCCTGTGCCCCTTCACGTCACCTTTTTCCAAACTACTCCTCCTATAAGCTATTTGGAAGGCCGTCAGATGGTACTTCATGACTGCAGCTGGCTTAGTTATATGCACTAAGGCGCTCTGCTGCAAATTTTCAGTGCTTTCATGCTCCCAAAACAGCCAGCTTCTTGGTTTGTCTGAATTGGCAAAGCTTTGACTTCAACAGAATTGGGCTGGGGAGGAACTGGTGCTAAAAGAAGGTCTTGAGATGGACTGGGCATCCAAGTGAATGCAGATGAAAAAGTGAGAATAAGGGGCYCGTAGGCATTGCACGAACCTTCTGCACGGGGAAGAAATTTCCCCTAAAGTCTTGGAAGATAAAAGGAATGAGCACAGGGGAGATCTGCATTTAGTTTAGGGAGATATTATAAATGCTGTGCTATTTTATGATGTGCTTGGTATAATTATTAATCGCATGATTAAGTGTTTGATGTTCTTCATAGGCAAGTTATCAACATGTTCAACATTAATTTTGCTTGTACTGCTTTATGCAACTTTCATGCCTCATAAAATGCATGTTAAGTACTAGGGATGTTTAATAACGATGTTTTCACTAGTGCATGATTGTAAAACTCCCTTGGGTTAGAAAAGATGAAAAATAGCAATGAATAAACTTTCTTTGATGGGATAGGTGAGTAAACAGAGCTGGCTGTTGTTTAAGAAAGGATCTTGAAACAATAAAGGTAAATGGTAAAGGAGCTTTTATTTGGTTTGTCAGTGGCACAAATTTGAACCAGCATGGAAGTCAAGGTAGTGATTGGGTTTCCTTGTATTAATACGAAAAAGTGAAGAGCTCTTTAATGGTGAGTATTGATGAACCTAATTCAACAGGAGCATGTCGTCTTAGTTATCTTTTCAGTTGTGCCCTGCGTTGCCTTTGAGAGCAGGAGTGGTTTCTCTGGTCACTTTAGGATATATATATATATTCATGTATATGCTTAGTATTGGCAGCTGTTAAGTGGGTAACAAATGGATACGGCGTCTTTTAAACTGCTCATTGACAAAATGAGATGGGGAAGATTCTCTGCTTCAGAATAGCTGAGGAACATATAAAAGCTTCAAGCAATGTTGGTTTAGATTATTACTGCAATTTTATGGGCCAGTGAAAAGCAAAAAGTCTATTTCTCATACTCTGTTACTCTGTGTAGTAAATCAATAAATAACTAATGGCAGTCGTTTTAACTCCATCCCTAATGGATTGTTGTCCTGTTATTAAATGTGTGCAAATTGAAAATCCAACAGGAGTAGAGGAAAAAATGATCTTGTGTGAGTGTTAGTTGCCCCAGAACTGCTGGGAAATAYGAAATATAATTTAGGATTATTGTTTGATGTAAATATTTGTAATGAAATTCAAGCAGCAGTAAGAAGCATTGGAAATAATAGTTTGAACTCAAAATGGTGCTTTCTAGTAATGAAAAAAAAATCAAAACTGTGGGCTGGTCTGTCTCGAAGTCATGAGAAGGGCAACCACTGGCATGGGTGACAATGGGAAATGGCTCTTGGGGTGGCCAAGGAGATACTAGAATAAAAAGTAACGAAAWGGAATTGCGGGTCTGAATGCTGAAGTACATTTATGCTGCAATTTCGGCTAGGAATATAACTTGCTTTCATTTCTGGCTATAATTTGATTTTCAGCAYTGCTATTGAGCAAATTCTTTGTTCTAACCTACCTGCCTCTTTCAGTGTTTGATAGTCTGGTTTCCCCGTACCATGTACTGTTTATTCTGTAAATAGAGTAAGCCTTTGTTTGTAATGTGTTGTTTTATAAATATCCCTGATGTATTTGCYGCAGTTTACCGTGGGCTAAAATTAGTTGCAGAAGCAGAGCACTAATCAATTGATAGTATACCTGATATTTTGCTGCACTACCTCTCAAAGAAGCAGAGCTGTGCGTAAAAATTGCAAGCCATACCCCTGAATCAAACTGACRTTTTAGCTGAGTAACCTTCCAATTTAGATGACTTCGGTTGTAGTAGAGCACGAGCTGTCTCATAACCCACTCAGTTTAAGTGTTCTCCACTGCAGAGAATTTGTTCTTTTTTTAAACTCTTTTGTAACGAAAAATGCTATGGAAAGTTGTCTAATTCATCCACGTCTTCAAAACGTGCTATTTGTTTCTGCAAAGAAAGCCTGTATTTCGTGYATTTTTGCCTTTACCAGGGAAACTGCTCAATCTCTTTTTTTAAAAAAAAAACAAACAAAAAAAAGCCAACCTAGCGACAAAATCACCATTGACATTTGTGGGCTCGCTGCCATTGTCTTCAGCAGAGTTGCATCTATTTATCCCAAAGGCTCAATTCGTCTCTGAGGCTCAGTCTCCATTTCCCTCCTTAGCAGGGGTGATTGTTTTTCCTGCATCTCTGCAGACAAAGGGGCTATTGTCTACGCAGCTCAATACAGTGCCGAGCAAGGACCTCTGAAAAAACTAACCTACTAGATGCATGTAGCTTCTCCGGAGTATAATGGTTTCTGATACCCACCATAACTTTGTTAGAAATGGATTGTTTCTGCTTAGTACTGTAATGAAGACGTTCTCGGAGGCAATACTAGCCGAACAGGGGTTCAGCTAGTGAAATACTGCCTGTGAACAGGGGTTCTTGCCTAGTGAAACACTCCTGGGTTCATGTGATGGGGACTTGCAGGTTGATATTTAGTCAATAGGTTTAATTGAATTTATAGTGAAATCAGTTTATAAGAATTAAATTTAAAGAGGGGCGGTATATGTGATTTCACAGTCTGAACGTGTTAGGTCAACTTTGCATGGTAATTTTAACAAATTGCCAGATTGCTTGCAAGGGAGAGAACTTTTACAGAATAACTTAATGTATTTGACARCATTGCGATATGCAACTGTTCCTGCAACTGAGACTTTCTCTTGCCACGGTGCCAATACTTATTATTCATCTCTTCTTGTACATAAGGCTGGACCTTCTGTCTAACACAGATCTCTTCAACCTTCAAGAGCTTGTCAAGAGTATCCAAAAGTAGGACAAAGCTGTGTGCTGTCCTACTAATGTGTTGCAACATTTGGTTTCAGCTTCCTGCCAGTCCAAATYGTAGTTCAATGTATAAACATCTCTGCAGTCATCGCAGCAAAGTGTCACCGTTCAACTTCATGCAAATAGAGTAGGTAGCTACAAGAAGCTTTGGAGTGAAAGTCATTGCTGGGTTTTTTCTCACATTATTTTGGTTTAAAGACTACAAGTTCCTGTGTCTGAGAGAAAATAGCTGTCAGTAGGGTTGTGRCTTTGACCTTGCTGGCTTGTCATTTATGGATTGGGATATCTAATAATTTCAGATAGTTCTAGCTCAATAAATTAAGTTTATTGCTCTTGACTCCTACTGATTTGGAGACCCTTATTTGGGAAATGGCAAAGATTTTCTAAGTTTCTTGATGTGGCCCATATAGCAAATTTACTGCAGTTGCCCTTCAGGTGACATTCCCTCATTTTACAAATGTGTCTGGTATAATCGAGTCTTACAGCATTAATATATTTGAAGCAGTTTAATAAAACAAACAGATAAGTAAATCATCTTTTATTGCTTGTAGAATATAACCTAAAATTGCCTCCTTTTTCTAAAGAGCTCAGTGAAAGTAAATTTGAATGTTAAACCAAATACTCAGTAAAACCAGAACCTGGTGTTTAAACTCTTTCATTCAGTCCATTGACCTAAAAGGAAGCCAGAGATCCAGGTAGTATTTCCTTATCTGGATCCCGGTTCAGACAAACCCTCATGAACTGGTGGAAGTGGTTCTAGCTGTTCAGAGCAGATTTTTTAAGTTTCCCAGTCTCATCAATTGCCGTAAATTACTATCTCAATCTCTACAAAACCAAAACATTAGAAGGATAATTTGTGGTCACGTTTTGTGAAGGAAATTAGTACATCTCGCTCTTCCCCACCTATACCACCCTGAGCAGATTCCAGTGGATTCCGGTCTGCTTTGCCTTTTAAAGCTTTCCTCCTGCGAGTTGCTTGCCAAAACCTGCTTTGAAAGGATGGTGAGTTCTCACTCCGCTCAGTCTGCCCAGCACCGTTTCATCTTAACCTGTAATTTAGGCAACTCTGTTTCACAGAAAACCGGTGAGACTTGAAGCATTTTGGTTAAGTTACTTGTGAACTGAGACTTGGAGCACAGGAGCTGGTCCTGGCCGGGTGAGCCAGGATGTGGGTTTTGCTGCGCGCGGGGACGGGTGAATATGAGGCMGCTGGCACTGAGTGACGGCCGTCACTGTCTCCCAGAGGAAAGGCACTAGAAAGTACCTCCTACAACTTGCTTGTGCRTTTTTTGGACGTGCATCCTGTCGCCCCAAATTAACAGGACACTTCTCATTGACCTTAATGGGAGTCTCTCTCTTATCTGTATCGGTGCTGGGCCAAAGTGCCTAGTAATGCAAATGTAAGGGTTGAAAATCCAGGGCTCRAGCTGGTAACCCAAGCCCTCGTTCAGTGGCCTGGTCCTTTATTGCAGGTGGTTTAGCTGAGGATACCGACGTCTATGACAACCCATTTTGTCAGATATCAAGAGGAAAATCATAAAAACCATCCAGAGGATCAATGACGTGTGGATTTAACACTGAGCACTCTGCCTCTCCCGTGTGTTTGCCTGAGCTGATGGCAAGACAGCTCGTAACCAGCTTGACAGGGAAGTCCAGTAGCAGTTTGACCCCAGCATAAACCATTAGCACGTCTGACAGCAAACATCCATTTAAAAAATAATAAGTCAAAGGGCAGCTGCAAGTYCAGAAGGGACTGCAGGAGGCAGACAATTGGGATCTCGATGCCCGAGTGTGTCAGCCTTGAGCGGGTGTGCTGGCCGCCAAAGAGATCTGGTTTCCAGTGCCGCGGGGCAGAAGTGGACCCGTATGTTGCTGCTCTGCTGAGTTCAGYGTGTGCTACCACAACGTCTTTGCAAGTCCGTGCAACTTCACTGCTCCATCGGCAGCACGGGTATTGCTTTGTGCTAGTTGAAGTTCTGAGCTTTTTGCCCCCCGAGTGGGGAGAAGAAAGGTCAGTCCCCAGCTCTCTCATCAGCTTGTGACTTCTGCATGGCAGCGACCGGCATTTTCCATGAGTCCGTAGAATTGCTTTGTGCAGCAGTCCCTTGCCGGGTCTCCTCTAGGTGTGATGCCAGCATAAATGGTGAAGGAGACAGAAGACAGAGGCTTTTCTGTCTGGTTTGCTTTACCCTGGTCAAAGAGACAGAAACTTGGCACCTGAGGGCTCCTTGGCTCCGCATCTCGTGCGCACGCAGGGAAGATGTGACGATGTCCAGTGCTAGGGCTTGACCCGCATTTGTATTTCTCGTAGTTTGCGAATTGTCTGGAAATAACTGAGAAGGGGACTTGGAGGTTTTGTTAATAATAGAGAGTATGCTCCTATTTAAGGTGTATTTGGTACATAAAGTTAATTTTGTGCTGAAACTACATGAGATAAACCGTTCATAGCATTTCTCATCCCAGTGAGTCCAGGAACTGTAAAGAGAAGGTAAAGATGGCCATCCCCTTTGGGRCACAAAGGCAAGCCAAGGGCAGCTGGAGCTGGTCCCACATGGAGCTGGTAAAAGGCAGAGCCAGAGGTGCTGTGGAGTCACCTACTTCAGCCTGACTGATTTCCCAGTTTACTGGGAAAATAGGTGACAGTGACAGTATCTTTATAGTATTATATACATTATTAAATGAGAGTATCGTATACATATATATACACACACAAAAGAATACTTTCACAATACACAGATCTACATTGAAAATTAAAACCAAAATCTTCTTAAAAATAAATTTCAATCTTTTTTAAATTTTTAAACCAATACCACTTTTTATACAGTCCAAACTATTGTCATAATGAGCCTTCCATGTTTATGTTTTCTCCCGTGTATCTTCTCATGCCTTTCAATGTCTTCAATATTGTAACTTTTAATATAATCCTCATGAGTGTTTATTTTCAGTATAGTAAATATCACATGCATATGAAAGATGAAAAAGGAAAGAAATCTAATCTAGGAAGAAATATTTAGGTAGAAACTCAATGTGTAAAGATTTAATGAACACATAGATACCTGTTATGGAGTTGTGCCTTTTACAGCAAGTGAGGTTAGACTGTACAGTTGCTGTAGGGCACTTTCATCTGGTAGGACCCCAGGCCGTGCACAGAGGGGTAATGATGTTCAATCCCTACTTAGAGAAGAGCATTTAGGACAAAAATCAACATTTACTTTCTGTAGACTTCACAGTCTGTTCTGAAGCTTTCTGGAATATATGGCACAGCTGATTCATGAACTTTAAAATATTTTTGTGTATTTTTCAGAATTAATATTTGGTTGTTCATAATTAACCTCTAAATTAAAATGCATTGTTTCTAAATTCCATTAAGAATATTATTAATTAAATGAACAGCTGGAGTGGGCTGCCTGGAGTTGCAGGCAGCAATGTAATGAGTTCTAGCAAAGATTCAACTGCAATGCAGAAGAAAGAAAACTTGGTGGGGAAAAARATCTGTGATTTATGATATATTATTCAGAATTAATTTACATCTGTATCTTCCTCTATTTATAAAGCAGAGTATTTTGCATTAATGCATGGTTTGGCATCGGTAGGCTTCCACCCCCCTCCCTCCTTCTGGGAGAATAAAATGCTGTTCTATGTATTTGAGAATAGTAAGTAGTTTAGGAAGGTCATACTGAAAATATGACATCATTTGTTCTGTTGGTGTGAGGGACAAACGCTGACGCCATCGTTTAGCCGGTGCAGTGCTATCTCTCTGCCTTGCAGAGGTGGAGTGGGAGAAATGCAACAAGAGGAAAAGTATCTGAGGGTGGGTGAGATAAGATACTGGTTAATTAAAAGCTGAATTTATGCTAAGATACTACACTGACTTCAGAAGTTTCAACTTAAAGCTAAACTGACCTCAGTCTGTTTTCAAGGTTAGGATGTGGTTGGAAGGAGAGAACCAGTGAGCCCAAGGAAAAGGGTGTGTTCATGGAAAAGTCAGCTGGGATTGAAAATGAATCCTGCTGTCAAGCAGTTTCAGGGAACTGGGACAATATTTGCAACCAGTGCTTTGCATTTCCAGCGCCAACACGAGCAAAGCCCTTATCACCTCTGTCCGAGATAGTGACGGTAGGTAGGGTATTTCTCATTTCATAGGCGAGGAAAAGTGCATGTAATTCAGCAAGTGAGTTATTTCCAGTCACACGCACCGTCTGCTGAAGCGTCGCTTGAGTTCCTGCGTCCGGGCTCTTTTGTTTTATTACCCTGTGCTGCCGTGTTGAAGAAATGCATTCCCTGTGGGTCAGTCCGTGCAGGCTGCACCCCCTGCTTGGAGGCACTGCTGACGGGACACAGGTGTCCATTGGGGGGGCAAATGGGATCCCACTGTCTAATAAGAGGCCAGGAGGCAGTTATGGGGTGGGGGGAAGCAATTCCAGACCTTTCATGTGCTATAAGTTGCCTTTATATCGTAAGCAAAGAAGCAAGTGGCTTTTTTAATTGTGGCTCGGTTGAAAGAGTTTTGCAGTAAAATTGCTGCCAATTAAGTGGGTCTTTTAAATAGAAATGTTGGGAAGCGTTTCCATTTGTCAGCTGAGTGTCCACATGCTTTTGATTAATGCATAAAACAAAACAAATATTATGGGAAAATAAGCCTGCTGTGTTTATCTGTGTAATTCTTCATCTATCACTCTACACTGTGAAATGAAGTACCATAAATTCTCTAAATGAAGTAATTGGAGTGTGGTTCCAGTTAATCCATCCATTATTTTTAACCTTGACATGAAATTTCTTGATGCTGCTTTTCCCCCTCTTTCTGTTAGTTTTTCTTAATTGCTTGTCTTGGCAGCAGGACATTTCAGCTGTCCCAGTGTAATCTACAATACCCTCTGGGAACGCTTCAACAAAGGTTTCTGCAGAGTCAGCCTTTCTGAAAATAAAGCAGATACTGAGGTTAACATAAGAGGTGCATGCCTTGAGGTCACATTGTAATTTTTTTCTTTTTTTTTTTTTACTGCATATAGGAAGGACAAGATTGCCTTGAAATCCTGTCTCTCCCTGGGTGCCTTGAAAAGAAAATTATCTTAGATGGTGTTAAAGGGTTGCTTAGTTATTTGGAACCTACTTTTTGTTTCTTAAGTTATAATACTCRTGTAATCTTGTAAAATAATCAAAGATTTCACCCTAAGTCCTGAATTATATGACAACAAGAAATGCTTTTGTCCTATTTGTTGCAYATCATTGTTTCTTGTAAAAAATTCTGTTTAAAAGGTGAAACTGTTTTTTAAGAGGGAATGGGGGGTGAACCATGTAACTTTTGAGCGGCAGAAACATCTTCAGCTCTGACATAACGTGATAAATTTCAGAAAGATTAATTCTTTGAAATGAAGCAGCTGCTGTTCTCAGTGGTTTCCAGTACCTGCTGTGGAAGGACTCTTCTCAGTCATGCTATTTTTGAGACATTAATAAAGAGGCTTAAGGTGTTGGATTTAAGAAGGGGACATTTAATCTCAGACCTGGAGCAGCCTAAGGTGTATGCATGGCCCTTCTGCAGTGGGCATTTCATTAAAGACAAACCTCCGTGTTAAGATTTATAGGACATACACTCGGCCTATTTGTTACAGATGTAGGATAATAGCAATTATTCTAYCTCCTCGTTTCAGTGAAGTACTGAGAATTAGCTCCAGTATATCTCCACTTTAACATCTCTGGCTTTGCCAAAGCTAAAGTTCTTGATGTGTAGGATTTATTAGGCATAAATTTTCCTTCTATTGAGATTTGCCATAAGATATTGTAGAGATCAAGTGCTGCTTGTAGAATGGACATTTATTTTAAATAACGAACATACCTGGAATTAAAATAATACCAAGGTCGTAAGTTTGGACTGCTGCTTGGAATTCAAACCCATGTGTGCTGGCTGCAAAACGACCAGGAACTGGAAGAGGTTTTTCCCTTGTCAGCGCGTCACTCCATCGCTGCCGGCAGCGGGGCTCCGCTTCGGGAGGCGCGGGGCTGGGCCATGGCACGTGGCGGCAGCCCAGGCTGCATAATTCGGTGGAGGTAGGGGCTCCCCCCTCCCCGACACGCCGACGGCCACACGGAGCGTGTCACCGAGGCGGGTGGGCGGAACGCCGTGTCAGACAACGCACTGTAGTTTAAATACTGTGTAGTGARGCTGTGGGGTTCACTGCTGGGTGAAAGTAAATGTACTTGCTTTCTTGAGCGTGATCGGTCATGCTATATATGATAATCGAATGCTTCAGGAAGTTAAGCAATTCGTTGCAGTGAAATGATCCCTTGTTATCCCCATGCGCAGGTTTCTAATTTACTGGATTTAATATTTCTCTCTGAATGACCTGATCTTTATAGTATTTTTGGCTACAACCTCCTTCGAGGATTGAGACTCGATCTACGCTGACAAACCTTATTTCTAAACCATCTGTTTGGAGCCCTTTCCTTCCTGCTGTGACTGACGTGTTATTTCTGCAGAAGTTGAAACATCTGTCAAGAGAGAGGTGTAAGGCTGCCTGTGAAACCTCTATTTTCAGGTGTCCCTGACCTAAGTGCTTTTTGCTGGAGCAACCCCCTCATCCCAGGATTGTTCATCTGCTCAAACTCCTCTTTCTGACAGTATAATCAGTGAAAAGGTGGTGGAAGGAAGTTATATCAAATCATGCAGTAATGTAGTAAGGTTATGCAAGCCGGGAAATAGATTCTGTAGTCAAGCGTGAGTTGTTATGCAAAATAAAGTTGGCGTGTGCAGTCCTAGATTTGAGTAACGGCAGGAGTTTCATCTGGTCGGAGGCATTCGGAAATGATGCAGGCTGCGTCAGCGCGACCTGCTGCTGAGTTGACACTGGACTGTCTTTGGGAGGCTCGAGTCCTGTGCAGGCTGTAAGGCTTTTCCCGGGGGTGGTTACCGGTCTGAATAAAGGCTGTAATAAACAGGGAGTTGCAGATAAACCTGGACTTGGACACCTTTCTGTCGTCAGCAGAGCACTTAAGCACGTACTTAGCTTTGGGAACTGACCCCCTCCCGAAGTGCATTGGCAAACGGAGGTCACCGAGACGGTGCCTCCGCACTTATTTTTGCARCATCCGAGGTTGGCTCCCTGCRGTGTGACACCCTGAGCTCAGCTCTRACCGCGGATAACGCCTCGGGGTTCAGCACCGCGGCACGGAATAATCCCCTTGTGCGCTGCAGAGCGCTCTTCCCTTCCGTCCATATGGTGATATTTACAGCTCGAGTTTTACACGTACTTACTCTTACTTACAAGGCTTTCATTGCAAGAGCACGCTGCAGATCAAAAGGACGGCACGTTGTGTATTTTAATTGAAATACGTCGTTATTTAACTCATAATATTTACTAATGCCTGCAATTGAGATCACTTACTAATATCTATCATACAAAATAAATTAATACTAGCAGCTCCCTAGGGTAACTGATTAGAAAACAATACTCATTCTGTTGCTCAGTTCCCGGTCTGTCAGGGTCCAATCAAAAATTTACTGCAGTCTTTTCTACTGATTTAAGTAACTTTTAGATCAACTCTACATAAGAGACATAAATTCTTTTTTTCCAGACAAGGAAGTACYGCTGATATCTTGTTCAAAAGCTGATGTCACAGAAAATTACCCCCTTAATTGACAGTATAGGCAGCTTGTTGGTTGTTTAACTGATGGCTTAAAAGGTCACGCCACTGCTACTGTGCAGTTTAGCATTTCTCCAAAGAGCTGACCTTACTGAAAAGCACCCTCTCGTCCTCTGCTTGCAGGTGAACACAACACCAGGCAAATGCCCAACTCGGTGTTTCTTTCTTGCAAAGTAAAGTTTTTTTTTTTTTCTCAGAGGCTAGTGTTAATAACTCTAAATCAAACTCAGAAAACAAGCAACAGCAAATAGCACCCTTCCTGCTCTTACCAGCTGTGTAGATTGGGGAATAGACTCTTATTTCCTACGGGCCAAAGAACCAAGAATTTGGGATTGTATATGAAAGAGGAGAGGAGATGGTCTGGTGAGCACTGATTTAACTGGCATTGAAAGCTTTCTTCCTCGGGCTGCACAGGCCATAGTTATATAAACCCGGGTTTTAACGGGTTCCCATTTTGCCTTTGGCAGCTGCTTCCCTCGTGATTTTGGAAAGACTGCATGCAGTTGCTGCCTCGCTTTCCCCATCTGGAAGGCTACAACGCTAAATTCTAACATGCTGACTGTGCAGGCCTGTTTGGAGGATTAGTTAAYGTTTTCGAAGTGTTTTGTAAATCCCATGCACTAGTCGGACAATGCAAAAGTSAGCAATAGCCTGTGATTTCTTCAGTATGTGCTGTTCCATTATTGAGTTGTTCTTCTGTGACTTTTTACATCTGCCAGGGTGCACAGTAGTTTCTACTTCTCTCTTCACACACCCAGTTTACACTGTTTATAGGACATAACAGTTCAGGACTAAAATGAGTTTTGATAGCTGCTTCTCGCTAAATCCTCACYTAATTTCTAGAGCCTGCAGTCTCGACGGGGTTCCAGCTTGTGTGAAGAAGCCTCCGTTGCTATCGTATGTGACTGAGAAAGGCAACGCTGGGGCACTTTATTTCTTAGAGTGGAATAAGTTGAGGATCTGAAAGTTGTGTGATTTAATTGAATTTTCATGGCGGGACTGGAACGGAACATCCCCTAGTAATTATAGCATCCTTCCTAAGAGGCCATGTATGGCAGACTGCGAGGGTTAATCTTAACCAAAGGGAGACGTCCCTCCACATGCAGGGTCRGCAAGTTTTCGGGGTGCCATGGGGTCACACTTGCATCTTGCACCAGGAGCTGTCTCTCCTCCTCAGACCAAGAAACAGCCTTGTGCAATGGCTGCTGCTGTATTAGCAAGGGCTTCGTAAGGAGGGTTGGCTCACAAGTTCCCAGGAAAACATTCCTATTTTTAAACAGTAAATGGTTTGTCAAGTAAATCGAAGCTGGCACAGATTATCCTTATTCACTTACAAAACTGATTTTCAGAGACTAAAAACTGTGACATGATTGTGAAGTGCTTTGAATTTTTGAGTTGCTGGGTTTGGATTTTTTTTTTGGCAAACTGACAGGAAAAGACGAGGGGGTTGCTTTTTACCAAAGAAGGAAATACAGTATAATTTTGTAGCAAAATCTGTCTTGTCTTTTCTTTTTAACTGACACCCTTAAACAATACAAAGTAAAGCATCAGTGAAAAGACATTGACACTATTTAATTGCATTTTTTGAATGGAGACAATTTTCCCGAAGATCGGCCTATAGTCACAAGTGCAATTCATGGCTCACASAGCAAATGCTACACTTCAGCATGCTGAAGCTTACGGACAGGAGAACCTTTGCGTGCGTTAGATGTGGACAAACTCAGGTAGATGCAAGCTCTTTTGCCCAGGCACCGAGTCATCTAAGTACAGACCAGCTCTGTTCTGGAAGTTGTATCTCTGAGTTAAAACGACAGAGAATAGATTCTCCTTCTTAGACTTGAGYCATATCAGTGCATCTGGGATTTTCAGATTGAATCCAGCCTGTGCGGAGCTCGGTGCAGTGGGAGATCACATCTCCCTGCACCCATTGGAGCAGTCATCAGCTAGCGAAATTCCTGAGGTTGCTCCAAGTCAAACGCTGAAAATTTGGAATGGTGGCAKGTACAACTTGCCTAAAGGTCAGTCTTGAGTCCATTGAGGCGACAGCCGCATGCAGAGAGCTTCTTCCTGCTAAAGCCTCCGGGGCTTTTTGCGTGAGAGCTCCTTGCAGCACAGCCTGAGTTTCCCGGCTTTGGGAATGATGTGCTCCACCGATTTGCGGCACCMGCGTGATGGCCTGAGGTCTCACAAGGCTTACGCGTGAGGCAGTGCTGCCTACTGGCATGAGGAGGCATCACCATCAGCACGAGTGGACGATGACAAGCTGGCTGTGCGGAGAAGGAAGCTGTCCCTCAGGGTGTTGCAGCTCGTGTTCTCTTCCAAGCTGGGGTTTGAGTGCTTGCAAAGAGATGTCACCTTACCTGTACTCATGGCTTTTAAATTGAACATAAAGGTGCAGAATTCAAAGCTGCACGGGAAAAACTAAATAAAGCTTTGGTCTAGTTTTAACATCTTACAGCCAAGAGTCTGCCCGTGCCTATGGGAGTTGGGGAGTGGAAGGTCAGATTATTCCTGATCTCTCTCCTGTCTTTCCCTCTGTATGCGGGCAGACTAACAATCATGCAGACCTAGGCAGTTTGAAGCTGCAAGAAGTCAGGTTTTAGCTTTCGGAGTCAGAAAGGCTTGTAGAAAATGAGCTACATGATTCCGGAGGAGCTTCTATTGCCTGCACCCCCTTAACCCCGGCCAAAGCGTTTCAGGTCAGTAGCTTCTCTGCAGCCTTGAAAATTGTGCCTTTATATGTCCTGAAATTAAACGCTCAAAACAYGAGTACAGTCTAAGGTAAACAAAACTTTTTATTTTCTATATGCCCCARCCGCGGCTGCAAAGCCAGCATAGCATGGTGAGGGTAAGTGGATTTTCAGCGCAGCCATCCGTTTCGCGTGACTCGYGTAGCTGTCCGGAGAAATCCTTGGGGCCCTGGATTGTGCCTGTTGGTGTGTCGTAGTTTGCAGAATTGGAAGCTGCTTATAGCCTGTGTACTGTGGTCAGATATTCAAAGACATCTGAATGTTTAAATACCACGTTTATCTAAATACCTTTGATTTGGGTTTTGTAAGACTTTATGGTTTGTTTGGTTTTGGTTTTTTTTTGTTTTGGTTTTGGTTTTTTTTAGCTAAAATAGGTAATTTCTTCTTACTATTTGCAAAATAATTCAAAACATGTGTGTGTATTATTAATTTATCTTCATTTTGCATGTCCTTTCTGAAGAGGGCTTTTAAATATATTTATTTTTTTCAGGAGTCTGTCCCCACCTGCTAACGTGTTTAATATAAATTCACTGTCTGTCCTTGCAGATTACATTATGCAGTCTGGGGTTGATGGACTTTTTAATAAAGTGAATATCGGAGACAGATTTGATAAAAGACATGCCACATCTAATGATGTTTAATGAAAATAAAAGCTTTTGGGTTTGATGTCCTGCCCATTTACTTAAGTGTGATTATATTTATTGTCCGTCAGGCAGCTCAACACAAGCTCAGTCAGAAAATGAAATTTTAGTGTTACAGTAAAAATAGAAAACAGGGTGAATGCTTTGGTTGGGGGACCAATAGGGTCTGTGTAGGTCACAATAAATCTATGGAAGCTTTGCCATTGACTTCAGCAGGGATCGAACCGGGTTGCAAATATTGCCAGGAAAGAAACAAGAATAACACTGCAAATATTTCTGGTTATGTTTGATGTGTAAAAGRTGCTTATGTTTTCCCTAATGTTCTTTACCTGTTTCTGGTGGCTCTTTCTGGAAATACGGGAGTACCTGGACATGGCTTGTTCCACTTCTTAGGTAGCTTTCCTGGCTGTGATGAAGCCCGTGGGCTTGGCAGGATACAGTCACAGCTGAAGGTGCTCTGTAAGACAAGCAAAAAAAGTAAGACAGGTGAAAGCAATGATGCTAATAGAGATTGAGAAGACTTCCTTACAGGATCTAAGTATGTGCTTAAAACTTAAGCATATATTAAGATTCAAGGGCATTGGCTTCATTGGAGTCCCCGTAATGTGGGGCAGGGATGGACGCCCAGTGCTGGTTTTCTGCTAGTGGGTTTGTGGTTTAATGCCAGATCTATTTTACTCCCTGATCTCTGCTTCCCTTTCCATAATGCGAAACCAGACCCATCTAGAGAGTCTCTAGACCTGGTTGGAAAAGCATAAAAGACTTAGGAAAAGTAGTTTTTTAAAACTTCMCCATAAAAATATGTAGAGTTTTCCAATGATTTGGGGGAGGAGAAAAGAAGTCAGTTTTGTTCTAATTTTTTTTTTCTTTCCTCCCTTCTCCTTTCTTTCTTTTCTTTGTGTAAAAGAAATAATAAAGCAGAAATATAGACACCAAGGAAAGGGAAATACAGGAGCCTGGAAAACTGGGAATAAAACTGCTCTTATTCTCCCTTCAAAATAGAGAAAGTCTGCAACAGTTGAAAAACACCTCARCAATCATGTTGAAAAAAGGACCATTTTTTCACTGGATAAAAATCAGTAGCCATGTTAATTTCAGAAATGCCACAAGGTGAAGTAAGTTTTTTTTTCCAGCTGAATATAGTGAGCCAAAGCATACACACAGGGAAAAATCAGTAAAGAAAACCTCCTGACCATTTTCTTTTAAGTGTAACAATTACTTCAGTTGCTCATCAGGTTTAGAACTGATTATGGGTTTTGTTTTTCAGAGAAATCAAATACAGAATAATTTAAAATAAATTCTGTTGAAGGGTTTTTATAAATGTCATGTGCAAAACACACCAGGTCCCACTGGCCAAATTTCAAAGGATTGGCTGGAAGAAATAGTAGCTGGCCATAAAGGAGGAATTAAGAACTTGAATAATACGTGTGATAGAAAGAAATAAGGTTGACCCAAAACCATAGCACTATAGAAACATTCTGAAATGAAGATTTCCATGTTATATTAAATATTTTCTAAATTAATATCTTCGATACATAGAGATGGCATTAAATACCCAGTGTGCTGTACTTTTATGTGCAGTTCCACATGGTTTATACAGGTGTGTTTGTGTCTGTAGCAGCTACACACGCGTATGTTGCAGTTAACGCGTGCAGCAGCCTTTATCTTCACGTACCGAAGTATTCTAGGAATGAACGCAGCATTCTTTTCATGGCCTACACATATTCATACATAAATATGCATCCATGTCCCACATGAATACATAAGGCATCTTTGCATCTTTCAAACCCTGGGGATACACAGCACTCTCCAGAACACAGTAATACTTAAAAACAATAAGAGCAGTACTTCTGGCTTTATTCCACGAGCAGCGACAGCAGCAAGGGTCTGGGTGTGCTCTAGCCCTTGGGTGAGCTGAGCTGGTGCCGGCTGCAGGGGGGGAGAGGAGACGCTTTCCCGGCTGCGGCGGGGGGCTGGGGACCGGCACGGCAGCCCACGCAGCTGGGGCTGTGTCCTGCCACCCCATTTGGGGGAACCCTGCAGCTTGTGGGGAGCCCTGCGCTGTTCCAGGTGGATGATTCGTGGATCGCGGTGTGCCAGATAAAAATGTGCTTGTGTGTGGGGAGGGCACAGCCCGGCGGGCTCCAGAGAGTGGTCAGAGGTTGAATCCTGCACAGGGAGAGGAAAATTTGCCAGAGAACGGGCAAGTGCTGACTTCTCTTTTGCAGCTACCGCTTTCAGATAGGAAGATGGGTCAAGTCAAAGTCTTAGATTAGACCTGCTCCAAAATTGGGTGGATTCACAAGGCAAACCCTGGCTGAAGGGGGATGGGATCTGCCCTCAGCGACAGCCACAGCTCGCTGGAAAATGAGCAATGTTAGCGTTGCCAGCTGGGGTTTTCCTTCTTCCGAGATGCGCAGTGACAGGACCCACTGCACCACCCACACTTCACAGCAGGGTTGAGCACCAGCAGCTCTCACTTTACAGAGCAAGGGTGGTCCAAATCCCCAGCTTTTGCAAAACCTCCCACTATCTGCCTTYCACTGCAGCTCCTGAGATACAGTTTGCATAAATACAGTTTGCTAAACATGTCAAAATCAATCCAAGTGAACGATGCTATGCAACTTTRAGACAGATTACCCAGGATCGTATCATGACTTTCCTAGCAAGACATGATGCRTAAGCTCAGCAGGCCAAATATTACCACCTTTTTTCATTCTGAGTAACACTTTCTAACAGGTTTATCCCTGGTGTAGAGAGGCAACTGCCCATGAATTTTTTAAAATAATTTTTTAAGGGCCCATGAATTTTTTAAACTAATATTGGAGATTCTGTGCTGCTCCTACRTGTCATAGGGTACTCTGCAGATGCTCAGAAGATGCACATATGTAACTGCTTCTCCGTCCTCCRCCCCCACTTTCCGTTGGGCATAATTTGGCATATATCTCGCACACATCTATCCTGCTTAGCACATTTTAAATAAGTAATGAGAAGACACTACTCTTCTGATTGCAGCATTCCTAATGATGGCAGTGATTAAGTAAATGACTCTAACCCCATGTCAGGATGGCTTTTAAGGCAAGGAAATGGTGACATGAATAAGGAATAGGTGTGAAATTAGTAACATAATCGTTCAARGGAAACAAAAACCATGATGTTGGTATGAATTAGAGCTCTTGCTCATTTTTGACAGAGGTCTTGTGTTTCCCCTTTGGYTAAATTTGAAGACTTTTGGGTCAGGTCTTATCGGTGAGAGAGGGAAGTCTGTCGGCTGGTTTATAATGTCTAGACAGCTGCCGAGGTATGTTGATAAGTGCATGATTARATTCTCCTCCCCTTCCCCTTTTCTCTGGGCTTTGTCCGCCTTGTGACTTGTGCAGCTCAGACCCGCGGTTAGGAAGGAGACTACTTTTGGCACACGGTGTGCTAATCCAGGCCAAGCCGCGGCCGAGAAGCTCCCGTGACAACCTGGAAGGTTTAACTAACCCGGGTTCCCCGCGTGGTACATGGGCCAACTGCTGAACACCCCAAAACCTGGAATCCCGTGCTCTTCCTTCCCAGTGCCTCTGGGACAGGGCGTGTTCATTTTAATTCACCCGTGTTTTGGACAAAAAGGGAGCAATTCCATTAGGCTATCTAAGGTTCCCTGTCCTCATTTGTAGATCTCTTCCTGCCTACGCTCTGCAGTGGATCATTAATATTTCAGGTTTATTTTCCATTCGGCTGCGTGCCTRCAGCACACAGCTGATTCTAGCATGAAAAATTCACAGCAAATTACACCTATCCAGAGGTCTGGTGATTGCTGGATGAGTCAGGCCCGGGGTCCCACTGCGGTTTCTCCCTCTCCCCTTTTTTGGGTGCTGGGCTGCTGCAGTGTATTTGGACCTGTGGAGGGTTATTTGTTTTCCTTTGCAGGGCTTCAGCATAGGGATTGTCAAACAAAGATCAATCCCAGCAGAGTGGTGTGCCAGTAGATTGCGTGTTAAGGGAGGTGGCGGCATCAGAGGTTTTTAATATAYGCTTTAGTGTTGTTACTGCAAGTCATTCTTGCTATTATAGCCTAGAAAAGACCAGCACAGGCCCCTTTGTGTGGGCTACTATAAATGCACAAAAGAAGAGAGTGGGTATCCAGAAAGGTACAAATAGCATGGAGGTTAGATAACTGGTCCCAATGGGCTCAGCCAAAAAATGGGGTTAGGCATCCCCTGGGCAGCCAATGGAGGCAAGTGAGGGCCTCTGTGTTTGGAGAGATGAGGCAGACAGGGAGAGGAAAGAGGAGCCCGTGTCCTTATTTTGAACATGCAAAGCTGAAGCACAAGGAACTTAGGGCTGGAATTGAATTTCCAGGTGAGTGAGCTTGACGTGCTGGGCGTGTGGAAGATGTTAAACTCTTCTGAAAAGCCAACCCTCGGTTGCAGCTGCTGAGCCCCAAGAAGTCTGACCACTGGTGTGGGAGTCAATCCCGTAGCACCGTCTGAGACTCGAAGAGGGGCTGTTGCCTTGAAATCCGGTTCGAAGCTGCACGAGGAATGTCACCTAGGCAGTGGGAATTTCCTAGCTGTTCTCAGGTGTGTGTCGGGAGCGAAGGCGTCGCAAGCAGAGAATGGAGAGGGGTGGACTTGCAACAGAGTTAGATGCCTGCAGCAAAGCATGTAGATGCTCAGTTGGCATCTCTGAAGGGGGTGAATCATGTTTATCTGTTTCAGTACCTTGACTGGGAGACCGTGCTATGTTTTCTTTGTTTTCTCCTCTGTTCAGGTCATCTCGTGGATTTTCTGCTGTTACGAAGCCTCATCACTGAATTGGGGCTGGGTAGCAGGAATTTTTGGATGAGCTAATTTATAAAACATGTTTAGCAATTCACTGCAGCACTTTAATGGGACGTACCCCCTGATGGCATTCAGGGACATGTCTCTCAGTGATAGCTGCAAAAAGTAACATGGAAAATACATTACTCCAGTGCACTTAAGGACATGAAAAAATAGATTCAGTGTATGGCAGAGAGCAGCTCATTTCTCTCTCCATGCATGAACAGATGTRAGGGAGAGATCTTTTCTGTATCTGTAGCACAGAGTAAGTGCACCCAAGCTCTGTCCTCGCCTGTATTGAGGCTTGCTAGAAAAGTTCTCCAGTCTTTCACAACGGTTTTTGACTGTTGAAGGGSGATGCCTCCGTTTCTGAAGTCCTGCTGAAGTTGTGTTATTCTTCTCATTTATCCTGTTGCTTGGTGCTGTGCACTCAGATCTATTTTGTCAGGCATGTGACCAAGGTTTCCTTCTGGTCCTGGGTGCAGTGGCTTAGACCAATCCCATGGAAACAGCTTTCCCTTTTTTAATAGTTCTTGCAGACACATCTATCAATATTTCAGCCTCTACTTTTTTTTCCCCTAGACCTTCTAAAGGCCAGGGCCATGCATTATGTGGAATTATTTATGGCTCTAATGTCAGTAACAGCCTGTTAATATCTGTGCCACTTTTCTGAAGATTGCTTTAAAGTGATCTGGGGGCCAGGGCAATCGCTGGCAACCCGACAGACGCCCCTGCTCCTTTCCCAGGGCCTCCCATTTCCTCGGCACCGGAGGAAGATTAGAAGCATCCAGCAATGCTGCACTCGGGAAGTTATCAATAAACTGATGATTAAAGACTGGCACTTCTCAGCCACTGGTAAATAACACTAAGTAGCTGATGGCTGAGGTTCACATTTACTGATATTATCAGCCAGTGGCAAGAGGCCATCATAGTAAGAGCCATTTKTTTTGTAGCACCGGAGAGCCATTAGGCCCGGTTGGGTGGTAGACAGACAGTAAGGTCTGAATTCTTAGGGTCTGTCAGCTAGGAAATCTTCAATGTTTCCATGAGTTTTCACTGATTTGCACATCAGTGGATTCAACCTGCAGCCTTTTATTCCCTTACTTGTTAAGATGCCAGCAGTGTTCCCCAGGGCTCAGTTTTGGGGCCCGTCTTGTTTAACATCTTTATCAATGATCTGGACGAGGGGATCGAGTGCACCCTCAGTAAGTTTGCAGATGACACCAAGTTGGGCGGCAGCGTTGATCTGCCTGAGGGCAGGAAGGCTCTGCAGAGGGATCGGGACAGGCTGGATCCATGGGCCGAGGCCAATTGCATGAGGTTCAACAAGGCCAAGTGCCGGGTCCTGCACTTGGGTCACAACCACCCCAGGCAACGCTCCAGGCTTGGGGAAGAGTGGCTGGAAAGCTGCCCGGCGGAAAAGRACCTGGGGGTGCTGGTCGACGGCCGGCTGAMCATGAGCCGGCRTGTGCCCAGGTGGCCAAGAAGGCCAACGGCATCCTGGCCTGTGTCAGGAATAGTGTGGCCAGCAGGAGCAGGGAGGGGATCGTGCCCCTGTACTSGGCACTGGTGAGGCCGCACCTCGAATCCTGTGTTCAGTTTTAGGCCCCTCACTACAAGAAGGACATTGAGGKGCTGGAGCGTGTCCAGAGAAGGGCGACGAGGCTGGTGAAGGGTCTGGAGCACAGGTCTGATGGGGGGCGGCTGAGGGAGCTGGGGGTGTTCAGCCTGGAGAAGACTGAGGGGAGACCTTATCGCTCTCTACAGCTACCTGAAAGGAGGCTGGAGCGAGGTGGGTGTTGGTCTCTTCTCCCAAGTGACAAACGATAGGATGGGAGGAAATGGCCTCAAGTTGCGCCAGGGGAGGTTTAGATTGGACATTAGGAAAAATTTCTTCACTGAAAGGGTTGTCAAGCACTGGAACAGGCTGCCCAGGGAAGTGGTGGAGTCACCATCCCTGGGGGTATTTAAAAGACGTGTGGATGTGGCGCTTTGGGACATGGTTTAGTGGGCATGGTGGTGTTGGGTCGACGATTGGACTTGATGATCTTAGAGGTCCTTTCCAACCTTAATGACTCTATGATTCTATGATTTGTGTAGTACTATGAGGCTATGAAAGATCTACTGGCATAAGGAAGCAAAAGGGGAAGAAAATTCTTAATTTCAAGTTACAAGTGACATTTATTATTCATTTTCGTAAGGGCTGGTAGGACAACATTTTGTTTTCTGGTCAGTAAACCCTGAATCAATTAGGACTGCCTTTTCCTGTGTAGAKCTTAAAGCATGTACTGTCTATGGTGTCGTGTTTGAAGGGTTGGGTTTAGCCTATTTATTAGTTGTCTGGTGCCTCTGTGTCTGRAACTCTGAACGTGCTCCGGTCTCCCCGCTCTTCCTGGCTGATGGCATCCTTGTTAATGTCTCCCGAATCTATAGCCCAAGGTCAGAGGATGCAGTAAATTCAGAATTGATTCGTTTGAGGTGATAGCAGTCATCCGATAGCAAGCAAGAGAAACTGCTTTTCCATGCCCCATTGCCCTCTAACGGCCAGTGTTGAATTTGCACAGYAGAGTGGACAATTCAGAGGGCCAGACAGGAACTACTGAGGAAATTGGTCTGTTGTGATGGTTCAGTGTGTGCCTTATTTTCAAGAAACCCCCAAAACTGTTCACAGTGAAGATTGGTTTGGGGGTGCAAAGAGCAAAAGGTTTGCTCTCTCTTGGTAGCACCGTCCCTCAGAGACAGATGGAGGGAGGGAAAAGAGGGATGAAAGAGGGTGGTAAAGTCAGAGAGTGAAAAGAAACAGAAAAAAAGAAATTTTTGTTTTCCCATGGAGTAAGGGGAGATGCTCACTCATACTAAAAAAAAACCACAGCAAAACCAATGGTAAACTGCTTTGCTTTTTGGGCTGGGAGCAAGACAAGGGTCCGGCACATGGCTCCTGCATAGCAAATGCAAATTCAGTCAGCGTCAGGTCACTGGTAGTGATTGCACTGTGCCAAAATCCCTTCTGTATCTTCCCATACGATGCCAGCCGGTGGGCTGCTGCTCTGCCGTACCGTGTGTGTGGCAAATCTGCTGAGCAAGGGACCCTGAACCAGGAGTAAGGGAACAGCTGGACCCGGATCAAACTATTGCAGTTCGGTGAAAAGTGTGAGACTACGGAGGGAAACGCATCTGATGAGGGACCAGCCTCTGGGGCTACGTACTGCAGGCTCTTGACAATTGGAGTGCTRAAGATGTCTTCAGTTTTCTTGGGTTCACTTTCCTCTTGCAGTAGAGGCATTTTAACAGTAGATGTCACGTTTGCATAACGGAACAATAGATTGTACTTACAGACGAGCCCTTTTGTGCAAGGCCGGGGTGTAATGACAGAACATGTGCTCCATCGCAGGAGATACTACCACGTCCTGTGTATGCTAGGGCCAAGAAAAGCTGTAAATCACAAACTGCTATAGGTGAGGGCTCTYATATATTTTTTCATAGGTTTCTACTGCAAGTCATTGCTGAAGATGGATGCTTGGTCTCAGTGCAGCACTCGTACTCTGCTCGGGTGCTGGGGTGCAGGCTTTGCTTACGGAARGTGTTCCGATATTAAGGAGGTTTGAGCCTGTACAGGTCAGACAAAGAACTGGTTTTCTGCAGGAGAAGGTAAGCCCAAGCTCCATGGTTTGGGTGTTGAATCTTAGAAAGGTAATTAAGAAAAAGGAAGTCTCTAAACTTTAGCTTGCTTCAAATCTCTATACCCTTGGAAAATTCTTGAGCGCTCACAAAGTGGAAAAGGTTGGAAACCGTGAAGAAACAGATTTTAAGGTGACAGAAAAATTGTGATGCAGTATCTTGTCAACCTTTATTACAAATTTGATTCAGCTTTACTGGCTAACTTGGCAGGATTTGGCAATACCTGTGAATGATCTTTTTGGTCCAAATTGGGAGTTTTAGGGATTTGGCAAATGTTATAAATGATCCCACGTAACACTATTGTCATGTTTCATGTGCAAATGATGATCTTTAAAAAACAAAAATACCACCTCCAGTTTAGATAGAATACTTCTAATACAGAAATCTTTGTAAATACATTAATTACAGTTCATAAAAAATAAGTTCTGAATCTTTACACCATAGTCAAATACAGATAGATTAAAATCCATTTCTGTCTGTGCTGGGTTTGGCTGGGATAGAGTAAATTTTCTTCATAGAAACTAGTATGGGGCTGTGTTTTGGATTTGTGCTGAAAGCAGTGTTGATAACCCAGGGATGTTTAGGTGTTGCTGAGCAGKGCTTGCACAGAGCCAAGGCCTTTTCTGCTCCTCACCCCACCCCACAGCGAGGAGGCTGGGGGGGCACAAGGGGTTGGGAGGGGACACGGCCGGGAGAGCTGATCCCGACTGACCAAAGGGATATTCCRTACCATACAACGTCATGCTCAGCATATATAAACTGGGGGAAAACTGGCCAGGGMGCTGCTGCTCGGGGACCGGCTGGGCATCGGTCGGCATGGGGTGAGCAATTGCATTGTGCATCACTTGCTTTGTATATTCTATTATTATTATTACTATTTTATTTTATTTCAGTTATTAAWCTGTTCTTATCTAAACCCACGAGTTTCCTCACTTTTACTCTTCTCATTCTCTCCCCCATCCCACCGTGGGGRAGTGAGCGAGCGGCTGCGTGGGGCTCGGTCAYCGGCTGAGGTTAAACCATGACACTGACTCAAATAAAGAAGCAATTATCCAAAGCGGAAGCAAGCTATGCTCTTCCAGTAAAATCTAGCCTAAAACAAAAAAACCCACCTCACTCCTCAAACTGCAGACTGTAATTTCATCACATCTGAGTTTTGCAGACATACTTGATTGGCAACCTCAAAGCAAGCCTAGCCCAGAAGAAGAAATTGGGTTTTTYATATGCATTTCTGTATCAGAGATGATGGATCTGCAGCGCGCAGCTGCAGTAACAGTCACTGAAAAGTAACCGTATGGTTATGTGTTCTGTATCCGAACCAAATTACGTGGATCAGGATTTCAGCAGGTGTGTGCTGGTTCGCAAACTTGAGTAGAAGGTTTCAGGCCCTCTGAGGATCGAGCTTTTAWTAAAAGTCCTGATAGGCCCCAGTCAGAACCGAGTACAGGTAAAGGTTAGTACGCACAGTGCTGGCCCGAGGCCCCAGATCTTGTTTTGGCAGCCATGTGGTCTTCTCTAGCAAAGCCCCTATGCCCAAGGGCTGGAAACTGCCTTCCTGAGCCCCAGTATAATCGATTTGGATCTGTGTTCTGATTTTGATCCTGATCCAAACCCAACTCTGGTTCAAACTGGAATCTCTATAAAATCTTGAGTACTTTGGGTCCAGGGCAATTTTGTTTCTCTCTCTTTTTTTTTTTTTTTTTTTTTTTTCTCCTGGTAAAATTTTTGTTCCTTGAAAAACACTTCTGTGCTCTTTAACTTAAAAATATTGATGCCAACCAAATGAATAACATCAGTGCCAACGGTAACAATAGCATCAGTGCCAGCAGCCTCACAGTATTATTACCATCAGTGCCAACAGTATCATGCAGATCTATGCCAGCAGGCCAATAGTGTCAACAATGCTGATGCCAACAGGCCAGAACGAATGAAGAACCCCTCAGTCATAAACCAGCGTGCAGAGGCTCATGCTGCGGTGCTGTCCCACAATAACAAACCCCTGTGCCCAGCCTAGTTCTCATTAGCAACTTTACAATAACACACCCCGGTGCAAGAGCAATTAAATGGAAACACCAAGGTGTGTATATCCTGGAAGGGAGAAATACTCGGATATTTCTGGAGCTGAGGGGCAAATGAAATAAATGATTAAGGATTTTGTTGACTGTGCTTTTCTAAATTTTTCTGTCCAAGTGCAATGGTGGCAGYTGGAGCTCTTTTTGAACTGGCGCAGGCTGAGCTCTGGGAGCGCTTGCGAGCAGCAAGTGGTTTGACTCCTGCGTGCTTTGCGTTTGAGTGTATCTCCAGTTCTACCTACTCAACAGAGGAATCTTGTTTAACAGGTAATCTAAGGATTAATGAGACAATCCGATCCAAAAGGATCTTTCCAGAATCAAGCCATTTCCAGTGGGTAATCATATTATTCCAAGGCTAGTTCAGGCCTCGAGGACACAAAAGTTTCTCCAAAGGGCAGGAAGGACTTTTTCTTTTTCCAGAACTTGCAACTTGCACATGAAGGAGAAGGTCTGGTCTGTTGCTGAAGAGGGGACGGGCAAAGATCCAGAAATGTAGTAAAAAGTTTACAATTTACAAAGATAGAGTAGCCGTAGTTCCCCTGACCTTCTCAGGTCTGTATCCAGAAAAGCCGTGTAGGTGCAGGGCATCCCAGTGCAGCCACACCTTGCCGTGGTGGCCTAGGAGTTAGGAGGAGTTAGGCAGCTTTCATAACTTGCTCCCAGTCTACACCTCAGTGCAAGTAGCGATTCTGCTTCGTTTCCTTTTGGACAGTAGCTTGATCTCATCACCAGAGAGTTCCTCGCTGTTTGAAAACTAAACTTTTTCTTTCAAAGCAGCTGTCAATCAGTTGTTCTTTTTTTTWAAAAGAGAACAGGAAGACTATCTTGGTTGCCTTTGCCAAAAGTGGAAGAATCAAGGGACAARCAAATTGTCCCTGAAAATTTCAGGTATCTTGATCAGCCCTACTTCAGAAGCTTCATACTCTGGGATTAATTGGAGGTTTTAAAGCCTACATGAAAAAGAAAGAGTTAAACAAATCATAGTGTGCCTGGTGCAGTTTCAACGAATGACATCCTGAAAGAATTGCTGTTCACATTTAAACTCRGGTTACCTGAGGTGGAGGTGGAGGTTTGCCTTTGGGAACTGGGAGATGAGCAGGTTTTCTCTCTGGTGCCTATAACAAAAATGTAGTTTAAATGTCTTTAGGCTTCCCTGTCTGAGCAGCTGCAGAACCTCCTCAGAGCTCAGCTGCTGCTACTGTTGTCTCATATATTTCCTACGGCATTTTCCTAGTGGAAAAGCTAGGGGTGAATTAGATTAATCTGTCCACATACAAGAAGGCACAATAATATAAATACCCAAGGGGTATAGATCTCCTGTTTCAGAAGACCACTGAGCTATTCTCAGTGTGTAAATTCATCTGTATCTCAAGTATCCATGCTCAAATAGACTGCTCAGGAAGCTAAAGCTGATCACATGCTCAAGGTGCGTGTTGAGGAAAGCATCTCTAAAGACAGTGGGATTTAAATACGTTTTTATAATCAAGCTGCTAGTGTTTGGKKKTTTTTTTTTTGTAATTTTATTTTCTTATTTAGGCCTGATCCATCATTCTTTATGCAGGCAGTACCATGCAATTAGGTTGCTAGTGTGAAGATGGTTTCTACACCCTTGTATCAGGTGGGCAGGGGGCTCAAGTGCTGAGATGGTAAATACTTGAGGGAGGCATTTTCATGTAAGTAGGATGCTTTGGGTTTATTAATGGCAAATATTTCTATTTTTCTGGTTTCCAAATTTTTTTTAAGAATTCAAAATATATACACATTGATGGAGATCCCCTCACAGGTGGCATCTTTAGAGACTACCAGATCTCCACAATACAGGGACCACTGCAGACATCTGTAATAGCAAACACGCTCATCATTTGCRTTGTGTTTACACCTGATATCCCTGTTGGCTTGGACCTCATGTACGTTTGCTAATGAAATGTACTTGTGATGGTGTACAGGACTCCTTGGCACAGATTAAGAGTATCTTGTGCAGTTTAGGATTACATGGCAAAAAAGGTGACTCCTACCCTAAAGAATATGTGGTTTGATTTTTTTTTTTTTTAATCATAGTCAGATGCTGAAAATACTAATTGGCAACTGATAGTCATTTGCAACTCAGATGAAAGATGTGAAAAGTTGCAGGGTTATACTTACAAAAATCTCTTCTGTGTGAGAAGAGGTTGGTTTGGTAGAAGGAACAGGAGGTGGGGGACCTTTTGGCCTTATGGCAGGCTGTAACAGAAGAGAATATAAAACATATTGACCCTATATACATATTGCGTATGTGTGCATCCATATGTTCCCATAGTAACATGCAGGCTTGTGTTCTGTATAAAAAGTGCATTAAGAGGGGTCAAAGGATGCATTCATTTCAGAAGGAGGGATGCTTTATGCTCTCTGTCCCTGAGAGAACAGACAGGGCCTTATCTGGAGTGCAGTGATTTCCCTGCCTTTGGAATCGGACTGTCGTTGTGGTCCACCGTGGTGTGAACTGGTATGTGCCGTCTTCCCTAAAGCCAACATGAAAGCAAAGAAATTCTCTAGAAGTACTTACGCTCTGGAGCTGTGGTTTGTTCTCTGGCAGTGGAGGTACGGGAAGGAGAAGTTTCTTATCATTCGTCTGCAAACAGGGAACAGTTAAATCAGATGGAGCCCTTATCTTGTGTATTATCTTTGCACGCCCCTAAGAAGCTGCAGACAGATTACTCAGGGACTTAGTGCCATGTGCTTTCACCAGCCCCTCCTCATGCTGGGATTCACAGCACTGTCCTCTCAGCCCTAGACAAGCATTTTGAAGCCCTCCTGGAAATGTAGAACACTTGGCTGGTGAGTTTTGATGTTTTGACCYCTTGGTTACAGTCCCAGGGAGACTATAGCTGCCCCAGTGCCTCCCAGCTCTTACCTTCTGGGCAGGTGCCGCCAGGACGGGGTGTTCTCTGCATCTTTGTTCTTGATCCACAAAGACTTGGTTTGTGGCTCCAGGTCCCCTTCTGGTCTGGCAGCTATGCAAATATTACATATAATTGTAAATCTTACCCTGACTGAAGTAAAAAAACCTGCTGAAGTTGAATGCCTGCCTTACTCCTATTGGTGTGTTATATAGCCATGTCCTATCTTTCTTTCTCCCCCTAATTTTAATTATTCAGGATTAATCTTGAGAGCTACAGTTTCAGGTCTTCAGTCCTCTCCCAGCTAGGGGATTTCTGAAACAGCTCAACAAAGGTCACGGACCAACTTACTTGGCTTTCCAGTGTCTAATTCCCTCCACCCCCTTTGAAAACCTCAGCTTAAAAGCTATCCAGAAGTTGCATGGCTTTAAGTTTGTTGGTTTTTTTCCTCGAGGGGGGTAAGCATTTTACCTCTTTGTGAATACTCGGAAGCGGATGAGTAACACTGCTGTAGCTGCTGTGGCAGCGAGGACAACCAGCACACCGGCAACAATRGCGAAGCCTGCCAGGGTGAGAGAACACAAGTTGCTATTTCTTAAAAGATCCACTATTACTAAGCAGTTTCCCATCACGGCCATTGGCAAAGTAATTTTTTTCACAAGGTCTAGACCYTATTTGTCCTCACTATTGCTCAAGCTTATGGCTGCTTCTCCTGCCACAAATGGTGATGGAAATGAATGTATTCCTGCCATTTTTGCCATATTTGAAGTCTGTGGTTATTGCCTGAGCTSTCCTTGGGCTAAACAAACCTAGCCCTTTCCATCCATCCTCAAAGATCATTTCATTGTCGTTCCTCTCCTCTTTCTCAAAGGGTGTTACCCAAAACTGGGCACAGGCCTTTGGCATTGTATACGACTAAGGCTTCACAATTTTCCTTCAACAAAGCCATTTTAAAGCCTCAACCAAGCCACAATGTTGAGAGCTGGTGGTGCTCTAGTGAGTGTGGAGAGAGGACAAAAATATTTAATAACAAAGGCTTAAATTTTTTTTCTCCCAAACACATGGAAATCTGTACACAAAGTATTTTCCCTCAGAGGTAGATCAGTTAAAGGCCAGCTCCTTGCAGATGATAAAGAAATGAACTTGCCCRCCTCCCTCACAGCAAAACCTCTTGGAGCTCGCTTCCACTCCAATTTGACAGTGAGCTAATATGGTGTGCTCGTTATCTCAGGGTGGAGAAAGGAAAAGCCTTTAAATAATCTCCTGGGTGTATCACTTCTGTCAGGTTAGAACGAAAAATAGCTTGCTCTGGTCATTCATACAAGCTGCAGCGACTTAAAGATGTGCAGAAATCGGAGACCCAGCTATGCAATATTTGCAAGGAAACAGTCTGGCACCTGGTGCAAGTCGGGGCTGTTTCMGTGGGGTTAAAGCAGCCCATTTCAGGCAGCGGCTGACAGCACCCGACGTGTGGCCGTACCGCACTTACTGGTAACTGCTGAGGAGCTGTCGCAGGTCGGTGGTGCCCACCCTTCCTCGCACTGGCATTGCAACTCGTGGTCACACACCTAAGGAAGCACAAAGGCAGGAATATCTTCAGGTTGGAAATATGAGAGAAGCTGTGATGTCATAAAATTTCAGTGGCTCTGGGTCAGGGTCCTGATAAGCTTACCGAACCTAGGTCTGGAAACCCCCTCTCATTTCACTTGGACCAAAATTTAACACACAGCATAGCAGTTTTGCACATTAAAGAACAAGCCTGACTGTCTGCTATCGTGTGCCTTTTGCAGGTGTTTCTGCAGTGGAAGCTACAGTACAAGGCACAAAGCAGCAGAGTTGGTCTTTACATCTGTAGGTCTCTGCTTAAATAAGATGAGCACAATTATCTTCCCAAAACAGAAGATGACCTGGAAGAGAATAGCTGTGATACTGTGGCTCGGAGGCAGGGCCAGACACAGAATCCTCGTCCATCTCCTGTGATCTCCTCAGCAAAAATATTGATGCTGTGTCAGGTTAGACTGGCTTTCATAAAAATATAGGAAGCTTCTGACTCCACAACTTTTGCAAATTCCTGTCCCAATGACTTGAATACTATCATCAATAAGGTCTGTAGCTTGCATAATTTTCTTGGGGTTTTTTGGTTGGTTGGGTTTTTTTTGTTAAGTTAATAGCATCAAATGCTCATATCTTACAGCGTGTCCAGTACACTTGGCAGAGCAGTTGGTTGATCTAAAGACATCTTCAGCATAAACACATTCTCCATTGCTGCACACCTGAAATGTACAGGGCAAATGTTACCAAAGGGATTTATAGCTTTCAGAACATGCAGAGCTTGCACATTATTGTGTAAAGTGATGAAGAGTAAAAGGACGCATAGAAAAAGGTCTGCAAATCACTTAAACCTACATTAGGAGTTTGATATGTGGATGTAATTTTTCACTTGACCTTTGGGTATTTTATAGCAAAGGGGAGTGACAAAGATGTACAGACATCACTGCTTTCCACTCCTCTTCAATCTTTCATCCTCCTCGCCCCCCYAAGTAGAAATATATAGCAAAGAAATTGGACATAGCACTCAGTGATGCCTAACACATCCATTATGGAAATAATTAAAAATAGTAATATACGTATGATCTTTTAACCCTTCATACAAAGGTATGTTTCTGCTGCCACGTATATTTGTGTCACTGAACAATAATAAGGCAGCAGCCAAGCATAAGGAAATCAGAACGACAGCAGTTCCTGTTTGCTTTGCTACTGATTTGCGATAGATGTAAGGCAGAAGGAATGCCAAATCAGATCAGCAGAAGTTTAGTGTCCACTTCAGTCTTCCCTGTTTAAAATCTTTCTTGTCTGATAAAAGAGTTAACGATATAAGCAAGACTGAAAGAGCAGAAAAAATAAGGAGAAAAGTTTTTCTCTACTAACCATCCCATTCCCGCACTTCGTTCCATCGAGAATCATCCCTTGGTCTACTTCTTCATTTCTAGGAAAACTTGCTTTGCAGGACTCAAATGTCACCAGGCTCCCGTACCGAGGCATCTCCTTCCCCCCAGTACAGAACAACTTTCCGCACATTACATCTCTGGAAGGCGAACAAGAGCTGCTAGAACAATGACATGGCACACCAAAACTACCCGAGCTGGTCTCTCCTCCAGCTTGTATTTGTTGTGTCCATACAGGAACTTAAAAGAAATAGCTGCGGAAAGGAATTTTGGTTTGTGGTGTTTTCAGGTCCGTTTGTGAGTACAAGGTGGCAGGTTCTTAATTCCTCTTGAGCTTATTAGGGAGCCTACAGTAATTTGCAGAAATGAGTATTTAACTGACCTGTGCTCAAATTCTGAGGTTCACCTCAGGTTCAAGTTCCCTATCCAAAAATCCCTTCCCTGTACTTACCTGCCCATGCGTGCACACACACGCAGTCATCCTCACAAGCAGGCTTGCACATACATATGTACACACTTGCTTTTTCTCAGGCTGATCTCATGATTTGGAAACTAGTTTTCTCAGAATTGTCTTTACCACAATATTCAAACTGAACAAAAAGAAGGGGCACATGGACATATGTGCCATCTAAMATAGTGCGCTCTTTGCTTCTCTCTCTTAATTTGAATAGGAATGGTCTCTCTTCCCAAATCCCAGCAAATTCTGTAACACAGTGCTTACTTTTTTTTACACGGGACGTGACTACCTTTTTCTTTTCTGCAGTATCCATAATATACCCCTTTCTCGTTCATCCAGTAACAGGAAGCTGCACCTTCAGTAGCCTCTGTGAAAGAGGAGAATGCAATGGGATTAGTTTAGGTTCTCTGCCTGTGAAAACTAATAATATTCAACTTCCTTTACCTGTTTAGGAAATGTGAAGTTACCCGTGGGCCTAAATGACTCTCTGGCACTTCATGCACTAACTCTGCAATGTTACTGCGTACACTGTGCCTTCTCTCTCTATCCAGTACAAACCAATAGACCTTGCCTAAGAGAAGGGTCATAGTCAGAACTGGAGGTGGTTTAGGACTGGGAAAGAGGGTAAGCCACCATACACCTTCAGAAACATAAAGGCATGCTAAATTTGGACATTAATTTGAAATACAGACATTTCCTCTTCCTATCAAGCAAAGAATTCTCACCCAGCTCCATTTCAAAGTTATCTTAAAAGCATTGTGCAAAAGAGGAATACGCTTACCACTTCCCATTTCTCTAGAAATACGTTGCATTGTATGCTGTGAGCTTCAGCTCACACGATTATAATCACTTACAGTGTTAAATATAACAATAATAATTAAGTGTATGCTATAAACTAGAACTCATTGATATAGACGTGCTCTTCCTGATTTACAAAAGATCTTTGATGATTTGCTAGCAGACAAAGCCTACCTCTGTCTCTCTCCTTGGACCTAGGCAACTTGATTTTTTCAATGCCAGCTCGTACTCACGTGGTCCGAAAGCAGCTTTGCACTGGTTTTCTCGGGTGGGACAGTTTCCCATGTAGCAATAGCCTTCACCGTGGTTGCAGGGGTATCCGTTCACTCGGAATCGATCCGCTGGGCAATTTGCAGAAAAGCCGGTGCACATCTCAGCCAAGTCACAGTCATGCTTAACTTCTCGGCAAATAGCTCCTGATTTTTTATACTGAAGTGGGGGGAAAGCAATGCCACAGCTAACACACCGCTCTTCCATGCCCTTTAAAAATCACACTGAACTAGAGGGCTAAAATTAGGGGAGACAAATCTCATCCTGGCTGTACAAGTTGCGTGAGGGGCCAGATCCGTATCTAATGTAAAGTTGGTTATGTCAATTGACCAGATTTTTGCCTGGTTGTGCCTCAGCTCTTCTTTCCAGGAGAAAATGGGTAATCAAAATGCTCATTTCTCCGGGATGTTGAAAGATTGAGTGAATTGATAGTTGTGGTGTAGTTTGGGATGGACAAAGTGCACTTGTCACTACAGTGCTATGTCAGTAATTACAAGTAAAGAGGATTGGCTCTTTTGAAAGGTGTATTAGTGCTTTCTTATGGGCAAAAAAAATAATATATATATACCCTGGAAAATACGAGAAGCTAGAGATTAAAAAGAGTCTTACTTGGCAGTTTTCACAGCACTCTCCGTGTGCACACGTGGAACCCGCCGTCAGTTTGCACGTCTGGGGCTCGCAGCAGTCATTTGTGCACTCCTGTGACAGAACCAGCAATCAGAGCTCCGGTACACTGCCTGGGGGTTTGGTCCCCTCTCCGCAATACCCTGTACTTGGTTACTGAGGGAGGGAAGGGTATCTTAGACTTGCACTTCTCTGAAAACCATTTTCACTTGACTGCATGCCAGCCCTTGCGAGYGAGCGCGTAAAGAATGCAAAGTGTGTTTGGTTATGAAAGTGCTGATAGAAGTTGTGCAGGGAACTGGCTTATTTCTGCCGAGATGGTTTCGTATGTACGGCTTTTCCCCATTCTCAGTTCCTCTGTCAATGCAGCAGGACAAACCACGCAGTCRTCTTTCCCACCATTTTGCATACGCTTTATAGGGGTGACTACATTGCAGATCAGCAATTTGATGGCCACAGTTTCTACAGAAATATTTCAGCTAGCTTTGAACTGGCCACCTCAGAAACTAACAGAAACCAGCTACTGTCCAGCCTGAATAAAACTCTCTGCCTCTTCCAAGTATTATTTTATTCCCRGTTACGCAGATACCTCAGGAGTACCACAGTCGCATTCCTCTCCTTTTTCCACAAAGCCATTTCCACAGGATGGAGGTGCTATGATGCTGCTTATATCTGGGATGTTTGTTAAGCATATTGGCATGTCACTCAACATGTATTTCTCGAAACTTTGGAGGCTGCAAGAGCTGAATTTCTTGGGGATGATAGAACTATATTGAGAAAGCAGGAGGATTTACTTTAGGATTGGCATAGGCAAGGAGAAGCAATACCCTTTACAAGAGATATAAAACAAATGACCATCCCCCAAACTATTGGGTGCAACCATTTTCCCAAATATGTATATTAATAAATACAATGACTGTCTCCTACTTACAGCAGAAAAAAAAAGTGGAAACAAACAGATCAGAAAAAATTAATGTACCAAATGTAAACACTGCATATAATAAATCCTACATTTCAAAGATTTAAGTCTGGTCTACAGAATTTGTGCCTGGATGCTTCAGGCATTAGTTTTCCACTGGGCTGTTCACCAGAGGCTCAGGGTGTTCAACTAGAGATGGAAATCGAACTAAATTTCTATCTAATGGGTGTTTATTGAAAGGGCAAGCACTTTGTGTGGTTTTTACAGGAGACAACTTCAGGGTAGAGAACAAAAATATACTTTAGGTAAATCTTGGGGAAGCTCTGTCATCTGAGATACCACAGCAGTTTCATGCTCTCGTCATCGTAAGGAAGAAATTATTTATGGTTTAAGGGCCCCCAYGACACATGCAAAGCTAATGTTATCCAAAAGTGACTAAAGGTTTGATTTGGTTGGTTTGGGTTTTTTTTGGGAGGTGGGGGGACAGTATCTGCCTGGGAATATCTTACAAGGGCCTGGAATGTCTTCATTTTTTTTACTCTTTTTGTATAATTTGAATGGAATAATCTCAGAGAACAAAAATAATTACTACTCCCTTTYGGAAACCGGCAGCTTATTCAAAGCCCATCCTAAACTGCCCCGTGCATGAACGCCCTCGCCTTTTTATCCAAACTCCTACCTGACAGTATCCGTCATGATACAAACTTTAGCACTACACGTGCAAGCTTTGGTGTCATGACTCATGCCAAGGTTGTGTCCCATCTCATGTGCCATGGTAGCTGCAACTGCAATTTCGTTTCTGTTATGATCCTGCAGAGATAAGAACAGACTATTATTTCTATGATATTTTTRGAACAAGTAGGAACATCAGAGAAGCCGTGTGGCTAAGAAATAGGACAATTTTTCTTCAGGTGAAATTATCTTCACCGCTGCATAAGGATTGATATGTTGTTCAATCCATGCATGCGTCTGTTCCACAGTTTATGCTGGATTACATTATAATAGCAATGAGATGATACCGCTAACAAACATGAGTAAATTGGTATAATTAGTTTTTAAATAAACATGAGGAAGTTAGGCTGCCAAGTAACAACGGAGTGTTAAGGGGAACTGATCATCTGAAACTCTTAATCCTCTCTCTGGATAGCTGTCTCTGTGCTTAGGGTAATTATGTGGGTGCGATATAATTATTACTCATTACACCAAGGTAACTATTGTGTACAGTGCTGTGCATGCACAGAAAGGAAGGGCAAATGCTGTGCTCCGTCTTCGCTCTTAGCTTGGTGGTTTTGTGCTGCTTGGTGGGAGGGAGGAAAGGAAAAGTCCTGCTCTTTTGGGTGAAATCCAGATGTATAAACAGCAGGTGGTAGTGGAAATGCATGGAGCACGAGACACAGCGTACCGGTCATGCTCTTCCAGCATGGCATTGCAAATCATGCTGCTACAAAATGCATCCCCGCACCTTGAAAAGCATTCTGGTTTTACGATCATCCTAGGATTTCCTTAYGGTGTGGGAAAGCTGGAATTTCATGGGGGTTATTCCTCTTGCCGGCAAGCCCGGCCTCTGAATCTGGGTGCAGCAGTTGAGTTCCTGGTGGTTTTGGTAAAGTTTKGGATCTGTGTTCCTGTTTAGGCTGAAGTTTAAGTACAGTAGTTCAGGCAGCTGTAATTAAGYGGCTAAACTGATGATCTGCATTATGACAGACAGAACCAATTCCCTGTTCAAAAYGGGGAACCTTAAGGTAGAGGCACAAAATCACCTATTTCTCTCCTTTGACTCTGTTGGGGCCTGGTACTCMAAATACAGGTGTCAGAGTTTGATGYTGGCATTTAGGTAACACAGATACCGTGCTTTGTGTGTGCTTTCTTTACCCTCTGCACTTCATTTAAAATAAAATCCTGACTGTGACTTTCTACAGCCTAATGAAATGATGATATGAACCAGACAGAGAACTGAAAGTGTCATACACCCAATAATTTTCATAAATGTTCTTTGCCGGTTGAGTGAAAAACATAGAAAAGCCTTTAAAAAATAAAATAAAAATAAATCAGACCTGAATAATACCTGCAGAATATAGATCACTGCATATGGATTTTAGAAAGGCTAATCCAATCGTTGTYCCCTCAAAGTCATAGCCTCTGGAAGGGAGAAGAAAGGCAGAGTGAAACGCAATGATGTGACYGGGAAGCAGATCTGAAGTCAAGTCTGTTTTCTTAACCAGGCTGAAGGCTTTAAGCATATACTCATTACCAGCTCTGGTTCGCATCCCTGATTTAATACAATATTTGAGGACATGCTTAAGATCACAGCAAATCAGAACACAATTGAATACACTTGTCATTTTAAATTTTTACTTAAATTACATCGCTGTTCATCAGACGTAAAGCATCTGTTTGARCGCAAAGAGCTTGATGAAGTGCTCTAAATGCGGCAAAGTGCTTGGATGAGTCAAGGCCATTGAACATGAGCCAGAATAGCGAAGTGAGTGCCGGTTTAGTTTGGCAACGTGCATTTCCCAGCCGTTAAACTTCACGTCATGGCTCCTTMGGTTGTTAGACTATGCTGCAGTCTTCAGGACACTCAACTGCTCTGTGGCCAGAGGAGGGAAAAGGAGAGAYTGCGATGTAGCAAAAGTCCACATTGCCTGTTTTTGCAGGGATTCAGGTAGAAGGGTTAGATACTATGTCCTAGCAGGTAATCCTGCTCCATGAAGACAATAAGCATAAGAGCATGCATTTATCTTTTTGCCCTAGAATTAGTACAATCCGGTACTGGAAAGCATGAAATCTGGTACAGGCAGCATCTCTGATGGGTCCAAATCTTAAAGAACAAATTCCTTTAACGTACTTGGAAATGCAAATAGGGAACAGAATGATACACACGTGATTAGCTGAGCGTTGTCATTTCTTTTCCTCTTTAGTAAATCTGATAGACGCCACTTTGAGAAACTGTCCAGAGTGAATCCTGCAGCACGACTCAGGAGGCATTTATCACCATCTGTCCAGATTTCTAGGCCAATTAAAGCCACGTAGATATTTATGGCCTTATAAACCTGCAGCAGAGGAACAACGTTGCCGTAAAAATGAAGCACGTCATGAAGACTTCTGAAACAAACACTTATCCTGGGAATTGGTTCCCTTTTGTCACTTGCAATATAGTCCATTCCAGACCTGATTAAAGCTTTTCCCCACTTTGAAGTTGCAACAAAAAATTAAAAAGACAAAACAAAAMATGAAATCTTATTTCCCCCCACATTTAAACCAACTATAGAAAATTCCAGCAGTATTTTGGAAGAAATTTGACTTGCAAAAGAAATCAAGAATCAAAAATCAGTTCATTATTCTTGAAGGATTTCAATTATTCACTTTAACAGCTGTTAAGAAAATAGGTATAAATCTTTCTTTAACAGTAATTGAGTTTATAGAAATCTTATATCKGAGCACAAAGAACAGGATAATATGGACAGATGTGTTAAATTTGTTTCATAAATTACAATGAAGTTCACTTTTTATTCTTTCCTACGTGCAATAATGAAAATTCATTATGTTTGCAAAAGAAAAAAATATAAATAACTTCTATTTCAATTTCACTTTGCTGTATTTACTCTTACCGTGTTGATGTAATTGACTATTCCAAATATCCTTTGTCTTACAGTTTTAACATCTTCGTCATACTTCTTATACTAAAAAAGTAAATATAGTATGTTAGGAAAAGGAGASGAAAAAAATGATTTATCAGAAAAGAAATATTGCGCAGAAGATTGCATTGCAAACCACACCATACCTGGTCTACTTATTATTATCTTTTCAATGTAGTATTTTATCAGACAATGTATTCCAAGATCAGGCCCTTTTAAAATGTGTATCTGTGTGTAGGGTGCAGAAGAAGACAGGCACTGTACGGTGTGTTCTGAATTATCGTCATTTACAGGTGGGATTTCCAAAATCAGTCGACATTAGGAAATCCTATTCCTAGCCTAAGTCAGTGGTAAAACATAGTGTAGCACTGTAATTGTAGTAGGAGCCCAGGGATATGAGTAGTACCTGCTTTGGAAAGCTCACCRCTAGCTGGTCAAATGAGAAAAAATCATTCCAATACTCACCAAAGTGTTGTCTGCAACGATGTAAACTTCCAGATACTTTTTGGCTTTCAGGTACGCCTTCATCTAAAGAGAAGATACATCTAAATGACTTCTAAGGCCTGTTTGCAATTTCAAACCCATGTATTAGTTACGAGGGTAGTTCTTTAGCCAAGTCACTTAGAACGGGACTGCCTTGTTTTAAAATGATGAAAGGTAGGCTAGATATTAACATTATTATTAAAATGATGAAAGGTAGGCTAGATATTAAAAAGTATTTAGATGTTTAAAGATGCACATGGGCATCCGTTAGTACATGCAGGACAACTTAACTTAGGTGGTGACTCTGAAGTCTCAGATCTGTGAGATTTTGCACTGTTTTTTAAGATCTGATTACGCTTCGTTGTTTGCTTCTTCTCTGGAGGTGCCACCAGACAAAGTGGGACTGTATGCTACTCACGGAGTTCTCCTACAGCCTCCCTTTCTTTTCCGACATGTACTTACTGGACTGTTGTTTAAGTATGTACTTACTTCTGGACTGTTGCTGGATTTGAAGATCTCATTGATGGGGTCATCTGAATCCTCTTCCCAGGTATTATTGATTACACCACAGGTTTTTATGGACTTCTGTTCGAGTGTCTCATACTTATAGACTGCATGTTCCTCTCTGTCTGAAGTTCCCAAGGGTTCAATAAGGTACTTCTGACCACGTGTCTCAAAATATCCACTAAGAAAATTAGTTAGACAGACTGTGATCTTTTAAATCCGCAGGACTGAGTCAAGATAGCAACATTATCTCTAACAGCATTTAGACCAAGCGTATGGACCATTGCACACACCGATGCAATGGGATAGTTTGTCAGCATGCAGGCRGAGTGTACAACAATTTAAAGGCAGAAATCAAAGCTGCTGAGTCAACTGGAGGATCTGGCTGGTCAGGTGAGGTCTCTGAGTAGGAAACTGTCAGTCAAAAAGAAACTGATTTAGGAATAAATTAGTATTAAATTTTGGGGTTTTGTGCTAACAGAGGTGACTGAAAAGTGAATTTCAGTTCAGTGGGGAATTCAAAGATATGTTTTCATCTTTAACTGAGATGAAAAGCTGAAACATTGAAAGGAATTAGGAGTTTTGAATCATTTAGAGCAGCAGATGTCAAAATAAGCATTTTGTGTTAACATGTAAACTCACAAGCTGTGCAAGAAGTGTTCACAAAGAAAGTCTGGGTTTTGGCAAAACCCCACTAACCACTGGGAAAATGTTCTGCTGCAGCTTCTCAGACTTGACAGCCATCCTCTTGCCATTTTGTGTTACGCCACTGTGTCTTCAGCCATCACAAATGAGCAGATTCTTTTAACTGAGCTTTTCATGCAGCAGCTTGAACTTTCTGACCTTGTAACTGCTGTAGCACTGAAAATAACGTAACCTTCTCCTGAAGMGTCAGTGGAGCTTCCTACAGCTTAGAAGCATCACCCCTAAACTTTTACTGTAAGTACCACCAAATGCTGTGATTTACGACCTGATCTAATAWGGAATTAGTCATATAAATTTATTGATATAGCTGTTCCTCTAGCTTCCAGTTTATAAACTCTGAAACTGAAGTAGAAAGGTAGCTTTTCCCCTTCTTTCTTTCCCCCCCTTTTTTTGTAAACTAGTTTCCTTATAAGCATGAACAAAAGATAACACCACTTATTTAYGTCCTGATTCTATTTAAATTGTAAAATTTATCCTCAGAGAATATGCATGTTCTGCCATTGGTATCCTCTGGGARCCAAACCTCTGTCTTACCTTAAACCTGTGCAAGCACTGATGCTTGCTATGGAATCAGCATCATTCTGAATGTAACCTTCGTAATAACAGTGATCCTGTTTAGAAGGAAAAAACACATTGTCAAACTGGGCCATGTCTCACTGACTGCAATGAATCGACCTAGATCCAGGGATTTCAGGAGACGTAGCTACATTTCTGGCTACAAGCTACAACAAAYGATGCTGTCTGAGGCAATCGCCCATTAGAGGAGATTTTTAAAATGAAAAAAGCTGGTGACCATTTCCATGTTTCCTACGGTACTGTTTCTGTTATCCTTCAACACAGATTGACGCAGGTTGTGACAAATCCAATCATGGTGGGCTCTGGTCAATATGCAACAGTACATGAAAATAAGAATATGCATATTCACCGCTCAAAATTAAGCAGATACTGATGTGTTCTGCTGAATTAAGGTCCATACCGAATTATTTTATTGTGGCCAAATTTCAGGGAAACACCCTTTAATATTAACCCAACAATTAAATGCTTTAACTTCAATGAGATTAAAATGCATGTATTCTATTAAAACATATGATTAGGGGAAAAATWTCCATGACTTAATTGACTTAAGGATCTGAGGTCTAATGAACACTTCTGTGTTCAAAGAGACTTCAAAGTCACTGAGGTATTGTGGAAAATTTTACCCACAGCATTTTCCTTAATAGATTTCTTGAGAGGCCTGTAACAGTACTCAAATCTGCAAGTGTTGTGCCTTTTCTTTTCTTATGGATGTTTGGTTTGACTTTACCATTTATTTGTCTTCCTTCCATCACAACGTGACAAGGACACCAACAAAGTGAGAATCACTAGAGATAGAAGTGGAGAATTGCTCTCCATCTTTTGAGGATACAAGAGAAACAACTCCTGAGATTATAATAAAGTATCCACAATGTAGGAATTCTTTATTCAGCAAGCTGCACGGGTAGGCCTGTTTGAGATTGTCTTTAACCAGGTGTAGGTGCTATTTGCTTTTCACAGGATCCATTCAGGGAGTGAAAGTAAGTGGAGCAATCAGAAACGGCATCTTTTTCTACAAAAAATCCAACCCAGAATTCTTTATGCACATTTATTTCGCTCACGGTCCTCCTGTCCCTACTAATCCCTCCACGACAAAGGATATTAGGCTTTGTATTCTGAATTACATGTGTTAAAACACACAGCATGACATTGGACAAAAAACTTCAGGTGAAAGCTTTGTTGAAGATAAGGCCCATGAAGGCAGTTAATTAAAAAATAACTTCTACAGTGACTTCCTTTGTGTCTGGATCTGAATAACTGATTTGTCATGGCTCAGAGAAACCACCTGGGGTAACCTGCAGTGCATTTGCTGTGAGCGTGGGTGGTAATGTGAGCCAGTGAAGGAAATGTGTCCTTATCTGAATCTATGATCTCACTGAGATTAGGGTGTAAAAGCAAGTCAGGGAGTTGCGCAGAATGAGCAAAGTCAGGAGGGCGAAGTCAGGCAGTAGAAGGCAGTGGAACGGCCCTGGCTCCGCTCCCTTTCCTGACAAAAGAGAGAAATTCAGCTCAGATGATGTGTTCATCAGCCACTGAAGGGAAAAGTGGTCATCTTTTGTGTGTCTGATTCCCAACAGACATAAATCAGTGTAGCTCTGCCAAAGTCAGGAGTCACATCTTCCCTGTCCCTTCAGAGGCATCCTAAATCACAGTGCTTAGAACCTTGATTTAAAATCTTTTCTTTCTGTCTGATAGGTGCTATTATTTCATGGGCCCATGTATCTCATACGGACCTCCTCAAGGCTGCAAGTATGAGGGAAGGAAACCTTTTTTTATTACCTTGATCTGAGGACTTGTTGTTATTTGTCGACCGTCATCAGCATAAACTGTTTCAGTATAGTCTCTAGCTAATAGGTGCCTGCAAAGAGTCAAGTGCAATTATTATTCAAAATAAATTGTAGTCATCTAGAAATGAGGCAATTACATAACATGCAAAGCATGTAGGGAATTCAAATGATTACTCAGGTTATTATTAGTATCGAAAAACTGGAAGCTGCTGGGTGGGGAATTCTGCCTGCTCGTAATCCTTACTCAAACAAAGGGACATTTCTAAAATAAGAAAGCAATTAAAGTCTACTTATTTCATTGGTATAAACTAATCTCTCAGTCGATCTGAAAGTAAATGTATAATTACATATGCAGTATTGATCCTTTTTTGGCCTCCAATTTGTGTAGACATTTCCACCACTCCAGTGTGTGTGAAATGGTTCCGTTCTGTTCTCTTCCCAGTTCACCCCCACTGATTATTACCAGCAAAGATCCAGGTCAATGGAAAAGCTGCCTCAGCTCTTTCACACGTGCCCCTGCATACATGTTTGTGTACACGGGCACGCACTCGGAGATTCTGTGCGGAGGTCACACTAACATATATTTGTCCAGTTCTTTTGCTCACAGCTTTTTTATAACTGTGCTAGCGCAAGTTCTCATCTTTGTAATCATTCTATCTGAACTTGTTTTTTCTTTTCTGTCTACATAAAACGCTATTTTTGGACACCTACGTGTTCCTGAACCTTCAAGGGAGGACATCACAGCTATGGAATAAATTACTGTATTTCTTCCACCACTGGGAAAGGTGCCTTTGGGTTTCCTATTAGCTTACACATTTGTGATTTGCTGTGGAAGGTCAGATCCTGCCAGGCTCTGTGCACTCGGGCTCCTGTGCAGCAGAGCACTAAGCGGATGCTTAACTTTAGGCCAGGGCTGTAGTCTTACTAAAGCTAGCAGCAAAGCAAGTCTACATTCACTTCTGCTTGGGCAACTAGCCCAAACTGCCACAATCCCATTTCTTTTTAAAGAGTGGGATTTAATACAATATAATTTCCCTTACCTTCCTCCAAATATTTAGATTAGATTGAAACAGGGACAAACAGTTAATTACAGTCTATATTTAACATGAACTGATTATAGTACTACTGTATTTACACAGCCATTAGAAAAGTAGCTATTAAAGCAGACTTGTTTGATCCCATGTTAAATATTATGGTGGGGCCAGCAAGCATAAAATCACAACTGTGCTTTATTTTGTGTTGCTCTGTACAATTTTGGACTTTTCTTTGTGTGCCTTGTTCTGTAACAAAGCCCGCTGCTTCTCTGTACCCTCTGCATGGCCTGTTTAAATGCTGTTAATCTCTTCAGCTAAGGAGGTAAGCACTCCTTGCTTTCAATTTCCATAAAGCATTTTGTCAGTGCTGGTATATATCAGACTACTCAAAGTCCAACAGTGGTAGTGTTAAGGTAGGGAGTGCTGCAAGCTGAATTATTAAGGATTATTGCATTTCTTATTACTATTTTCCATTTTTTAAAACAGAGCCAAGACAGATAGCCCCATTTCTCTTGTTCTTCTCTGAAGTTTCTACCAGCATAGAACAAATAAATATAACCCATAGACTCTCCATGGACACGGAAAACTTGTGAAATAATATGAAAACATTGAACACGCAGTAGATTTAGCCATTTAGGAAATAAATGGGAGAACAGAGTTAGCAGTATAGGCAAGTCATTCCATCATGGTGGTGTCATATGCCTGTGTAGTTATTTCACATTACCAAAATRCTGATATGATGCTTTCCCTCCCCTCCTCTTTCATTGGAGTTAAAAGGTCATATTTACCAAAATACCTCTGTCTGACAGGAGCCTAAGTCCTGTGTCTTTGTATACTGAATGCCCTACAGAGCCATTTACAGTGAGGAATAATGCTCTAGGAAAAAGTTGAACTGAACCTACTTATTTTTTTGTAGGTGCAGTATGACTTCCTCTCCATTGGCTTTGATTCCATACTCCATTGTGTCATCGTATTTTGTCTGTAAACAGATTTAAGTGTTAGAATATGGACTGTTACAATTTCTGGCCTCACTATGAGCTGGCAGTTACTGAGTTRCCAACTGCATTCTTTTCCTCCTCTTCCCACCAAAAATAAGTATTCTGGCAGTTATAGAATAAGCAGGAGGTCACTCTGTTTCCTATTTTTTAATTAGAGGAACAAATTTAACTTTGCAGGTGTATTTCTACAATCATAAGCACATACCCTGCATATTTGGGAAAGTGCTGAAGCGGATGCTTAAATTCAAACATTTTCATAGCTCTTTTGAAGTATGTAAGAGCATGCTTAGTTTTAAGCATTTGATTTAATTTACTTCAAATCAAATGTCCATAGGTTATTCAAAATCAGAGTAGCATCAAAACCTACGTCTTTGCAGCGATACGAGTACAGAAGCCCCACSGATGGCGTACAGGTACTTCACTGCGTACTGAGCACACCTCACAGCCCGTCTTCACCAGACACGGGATTGCTCCTCCAGGTTTTCTCTTTCATTTCGTTTTGCAAGATCAAGCATCTGGGTCCAAATTCTCTTACCCTTGAAAACCAAGGGTACTCTGACTCCAGAAAACCTTCCCCATCTCCCAGAAAAAAAAAAAAAAAAAATCTCTTTTAATACCTCTTTGTTTCTTTCTACATCTCTTTTATGTACTGTGTGCAATTTCCGTGGATAAACTATTTCGTATTGCTCAACTCCAGGTAATTTCTTGCTTGTGCTCCCTAGGGAGAAATAGATTGGTATTTATGAAAACACAGTATTAACTTATTAAACACTATATTTCATGTCTCTCAGGACTGATTTTTTTGGGCTGTACAGTCATTTATCTGTTGCACCACTCGTTTCTCACGTATTCTCTGCAATGGCTCCGGCATGTGCTCATCTGGTCTGCTAAGCAGCCACCCCCATTATGTGACCTAACACGAGGTTTGTTACAGTCTGGATTTCAGACGAGTTGACGTACCTGGCTATTTCCAGGTGTCAAAATATTTTATGCAATTCGCTTTGAATTTCTTTCCCCAGCACCAGTCCATGGTTTTGAGTACCAACATGCTAGACCAGCTATGCAAGGTGCAACCTTTGCCTTCACATTCTGCAGATGACATGAATTAAGTTATAGGGTTCTGTGAAATTAGTGATCTCCAAACCTTATCACATACAAGTTAAGACTGCCTCTAGATACACAAATAAACTCATACAATTCACCACAAGTCTAGAACAAGCCTAGATTTCTGCTTCAGAAAGCTTTTCAGCTGGTCTTCTCACATAAATGCTTGTGACAGTACTTTAATAGACACACTCGTACCTATTGGATCAGATTGAGGGATCAGATTGGATCTCCAGAAGGACTGGAGAAGGCATTTGAACAAGGCTAGGTGAAATAACAGGAGATAGGCAGTAATGTAGGAAAATTTTGAAGGTGGTAAGGAATCCAGTTGATTCCTTAACTCGCATAGCCCTTTCTACTGGTCTTACTTGTAAGGTGTGTTGTGTGTCTGCCGTGGCTGTAAAGAGCTTGTTGAGGAAATACAGTGCTGATGAAAAGTGTTTCTTTTTGTTGTCTGAGTGAATATTGACAAAAGTTAATTTATGACGTGACTTGCAGGGGTGGTCAGCACACGTTGCATCATTTGAAGTTAATAATAGCAGCTGGTGTGCAGCATTTGGGAAAACAGGGTCGTACAAGGGGTGTGTTTGTTTCCAACAAGGCGACAGCAGGTTTTGTATGCCCCCTAAGCTCTTTAATCTCCTACAAAAGGTCATTTCATGTGAATTGGCAAATTCTTGAGGGCTCAGCACCAAGCACAAGAGCCTGTATTTGAAAAAAAAAAAAAAAAAACAAAACCCAAAACAAAAAGACCACAAACAACAAAGGGAGAGTRCAACTCCCATTTTAATTGTCTGCCTCAAGGCCAGATTTTTACAAGAGTGGGGCATCCAATTACTGTAATTTTCTATATCTGGAACAACAGAGCACATCCTCATGCAAATTGTTCCAGTAAAATAAACAGATTAATTCTTCATAACTGGTTTATTTGATTAAACCCTTTCCAAAAATAATTGCAGAATAAACTTGGTTGCATCTTGACAAAGCTGAGTGCTGTAGAGAAAGGCGTGATGGTATAATGGTAATAAGTCCTAAGAAGTTATCATAGATCAGCTGAGCCATTACACAGTAACTGTCCATGCTGTTAGCAAATACCAAGTGCAAGTTTCTTACTGTAATTTACAATGATGTTTTATATTTTATTTTAAGCAACTAATTACGTTTACTTTTTAAAAATCTTTTGCTTTGCAGACAGTCTTTCCATGAGCTTAAAGTACATTCTTACATAATGATCACAGTAATATTTTAGGCCTCTCRGAACAGAGTTCTGTGCTCCAATTTTATTTATCCACTCCCTGTTGCAGACTGTTTTTACAAGGCCAACTGTAGCCCAGATGGTTCAAGTTTAGGCTAGATTTGAATGGAGTGGCAGAACTAAACTTATCCTTTTCCTGCAGTGTGATACAAACAGCACTTCGAGGAAAACGAGTTAGTTTTGTTCTGGAACAAATAGTTTCTTAGAGGTAGTTTTTTTTAATCAACTCAGTATATTGTCTTTGTCTTGCTTCAGGCGTTGTCTTGACTCAGTAGCTTTAAGGAGGAAAGAAATTCCTTGCGCCTCGTACAACAGCTAGAAAAAGTGCTAATAAGGAACAAATAATTATGTACTTTTCCAAGAGCCTAAACCAGGAAAAAAAATGGTTAGTGAGGATTTCATTGACAATGAAGGTTTGGTTTTGTCAAGAAACAAAATATGTAACACCTTAAGCATTAGTACTGTACTCATTTTCAGATATTCTGTGCAACTAATAAAATCATAAAGATACCTGCCTGAATACAAATTACATGTCTAATTATGTATAGAAAATCTGTGCATGCTTGTGCATGCCAAGCTCTGAAAAAAACCTGTTCCCTGTTGACATGTATTGAAAGAAACAATGCACGTGGAAAAAAAAGTGTGGTCTGTTAAGGTTAAGTCATATGAATGCTCATAACCTGAAGTATCACACAGATAATAAGGGTGTTAACTATTTTAATTCAGGTAATGTCATTAATTGAATTCAACTAAAAGCCTTTTCTTTTACGGCCCAAATGCTGTCAGTGTAGTAAGTTGTCCCAATCGGATAAATTGTCTGCTCACTTGCAGGGGAAGTACTTTCTTAATTGGCTCACAAAACTAACCGGGTCTTTAGTCAATCTATGGCCAGTTTTCACAAAAGTAACAAATTCTCTAACTAGAGAATTTTAGATAATCTCTTTGAACACAGAGAGAAAAAAGCAAACACCTCTAAATTCAGCAATACCATTTAGCAATGGCTTTAATTCACTGTTCTTCAGTATCACCTACATGTTAATAATTAAAAATTCATAAAAGCTGTACATCCACAGCAACCGCTGATAAAGGATAAAAAAAAAAAGCCATACCTTGTTGGAGAAAATGTAGCAAAACAAGAGAAAGAAGTAGTATGTTAGTCATCTCAGTTGCACTTGTCTAGCAGTGGTCTCCGTGGTYTGGGGAAGTTGGGCTCCCAGGCTGTCTCTGCTTTGAGCAGTCCTGTCTTGTGCAGCGAATGAGAGGGAGTGATTTGTTCGGTTTTATTCTTGTACCTATATGAGGAAGTGTTTACTAAAGGTGTTGCACAATTTTCAAGTCACAGCGTTACAGCAAGCGGAAGTTCCTGCTGGTTAGTTAAAGTCACACGAATTGTGATACATTGATTACTTCTTTGAAATAAGTTCCCTAAAACGGTTCATCAGGAAAAACAGAAATAGATAAATAAATAAAGAGGGAGATTGGAGCGGTCCTAATGTTGTCTTTTTATAGTCTGGCTGGTAAAAAGCTACAGTAGAAACAGTGGGTACCACTGCTGGCTCAAGGAATGAGTTTTCAAGAAGTTTCAGGTAAAACAGGTACTCACAGCTGGTGTTAAATATGTGTTTCAGTTCTTGCTGATTACCATTTAATCTGTACRAAAGGGAAGGGTTTAGAGCACCAGTAAAGGTACATGTAATTCTGTATCTGTGAATCATACCTGGAATATAAACACTGAGTAGGTCCTTTTCTGCCTCTTCCACCTGTATTAGTAATGTTTGCTTGAGGTTCGTGTGATAGTGTCTAAATAAAAGGCGCTGCAGACGAATGAGCAATCAAGGTGATATCTGTTGAATAATATTCTAAAAATCTGTGCTAAAAGCTTATGTTGACTTAGCCAGTTGTAATAAAATAGTACTATGCACTTCTTGGTGCCACAGCTATCAACGTAGAACCGCTTTATAGGATTTAACTTCTCATGTGTTAGAATAGGTATTACAGAGTACATAGAACTAGAATGGATCGTGCTGTATACTGCTGTATATGAATATAAATTTATATTAGCGATACACATTACACAGTAATATATATATTCATGTATTACATTCATTTATAAAGAAATATATCTATATAAATCTACAGGAGAATTTTTACTGCCATAACTAAGTAACAAAAGTTTACATTTCTCATATAAGTTTTACTGGATAACTATTTCTATCTCAAGTCTCAGGCATGCATTGAAAAGTTCTGATTTTTTGAACATTGAAATCTGAAATTGTAAATACAAACTTTCCCCTTAGATTTTGCTAAATCTCCAGACATTCTGGGAGAGATTGGGAGCTACCTACAAAAAGCTTTCTTTAAGGATAGAATGGTACTAATTAAAAACAACTTGTGTGCAATGCTGATTGCAATAATCAACTTCGGTGTAGAACTGCTAATTTAATAGTAAAAATGAATTCTAAGACGAGCTTAATTATCTGTGTGTATTTTGTTTAGCCATTTACAGTGAGGCAAAGGGATTTTAAAATGGATGTAAAATGCTGCTGAAGAGAAGCAGGAGAGCTTCACACCCCTCTGCRTTGCTTTGCAGTGGTGTAGGCGATGGAGGCTGAGTGCAGAATAACTCCTCATCGTCCCCTGCGAGAGCAGCGCACCCCAAGCACGTTGCTTTGGCTTCTGTTGCTCTGAGAGATTCTGGGCTGGTTGCGCACACAAACCCTACGCGCAGCCTTTCTTGCCACTTAGCTCCTGGGTCTTCCTTCAGCATTTGCGTTTTATGAATCATTTATTCTGGTCTGTTGAAGWGTGTGCTCTGCTTTGGCAGAAGCAGGACATTTTTACAGGGGATATGGGAGTGTAAAATASTCCTTCACAGGAGTCATTGTCTGGCCTCCAAGCCTGTTCCGAGATGTGCTAGTGTTCTTCATGAGTAATGTTGGGTTTGAACGGTGTCTGCAAGTGATGGAGAGCCCCTGGCGCAGGATTCAGTGGTAGGAAGAGGGCCCGAGAGAGGAAAAGGGCATCTGTCTGCCAGAGTCCTGGTAACTACCCTCAAACCTCTTCTCCGCTGTAGGACTGGAACCCAGGAGTTGTGGTGAGCTGCGGCAACGTTATCATAACTTGGGTCAATATTAATCTCCCACCTGCTATTACAACAAGGCTGATTTTAGCTAGCGCTGTGCTCTGACAAAGGACACCTTTCTAGGTGGTCCTTCTGTCTCCCCGGCGTGCCGTGGGAGCTGAGCCTTCCCGGGACAGAGCTGCAACTCCTGGGACAGGAATGCTGTTCGGTAGCCGCTTCTTTGGGACGTTACAGCCTGGAGACAGAGCGAGCTTACTTTCTGTAAGAAAAGTCACATACCGCACCAAACCGTGTCGCCATCCCGAGTTATGAAAGGGCACCTCAGACAAAGAACTCATGAAGCGTTGYTGTGGAGGGTTTGGACATGCCCCTGTCGAGGTGTTCATTTCAGTCGCAGCGAGCATCAGAGAGGAGCTGTGTAATTTAATTTATGTCGGTGTCTTTTTAGTTCTATAAAGATAAAGCTTAGTCTAAAAGGTAGACAATTTAATATTTTAGATGTTATGTGAATGGAAATAAGCAGTGCATTCTTGGACTACATCTTTGCCTTACAAAAATAATTAAGAAAAATAACTGTGAACAACTGGTTTTAAAAATGAGTGGCTGCTATCCAAGCATTTATCTCAGCTCATTCTCTCTGGGTGACGCACTTGAAAACCATGTATTGACCCCACTGATCTCCTAAGCTAATGTTCTTAATAAGCTGTGCTTTCGAACAGTATATAAAGGAGAGTTACTGTATGAATAGACACAACATCCCAACAAAGAGCTGGCATTAAGAAGGGAATGTGATGTGGTGAAGGTCTTGGGTAGACTTGAAAGGGGATTGGATGTAATTTCCTTTTGTGAGCTGAGAAGCATTTGATGTTTCGGCCCTTGCTTCAGCGATTCCATAATAGTCTGTAACTTCTTCCCTCGGAGGTGGTCAAAGAGATATCTGCGAGGTCTCAGCTGACAGGAAAGCCAATTCTGACTTTTTTAAACCCCTTAACAATTGTGCAATGTCTAAGTGAGCAGTTTTCATACTTGGGGAGGGGGTGTGAAACTGGATGACAGGTTTGTCTCAACGTTTAATAACTCGAATATTGGTGTTTCTAACTCAAGTGCTATCTGCTTAATTAAAAGAAGGAAGCAGAAAAGGGTGAAAATCAGCCCTGCGCTGAGGGTCTGTACAAATACTGCCCATGTGAGATTAAACTGAGTATTAAAAGTAAAATGACAGTTGTATGCTGGGGCACTAGACTGAGCTCAGGAAAAATSAGGGTTCTGATCACTTCTCTGCTTCTGCCTTGTCCTAAAGTTCACTTTGAACCGGGTTTGCAAATGTACYGGTGCACCGAACAGGAATTTTCAGGAGTGTACAAACAACGTAGGTATCTGTTTCCCCTGCACTTCAATAGACACGTGCTCAGCCACAACAGTGAGGACACCCATATAACTGGTACAGACAGAGATAAGCAGTTAAGAGGTATAATTTTGTTCTTCCATGTATCTCCATTTGTCCCCTTCTGCTTTCCCCCGTCTAACCCCGGGACGGCGCCAGCAAACAGCTCCGCAGCTCTGCCTCGCACGGTGCCCACACCGGGTAAGGAAAGTGGTATTCCACACGCAGCTGCCACCAGACAGACCATGGGTCTCTTGGTTCRGCTCATAGCAACCTGCCTTCCGCCTTCCTCCATTTTCTTTTCCCCAAGCTTTACCCCAAGCCAGYCTGCAGGGTATTTTTCCTCTGACATACAAACAAAACCCATGTGGCTTTGGCATCTCTGTTCCAGCCCTACGCTCCTGTTTGCTTCCTCCGTCTATTCGCAGCTGCATTCCAGTCTCCCCACAACCTGCCTCTCCGTGCCAGCCCCAGGCCCTTCCCCTCCATTTCCAGAGCTGATCCAAAACCCATTGAAGTCAACAGAAGAGCTTCTATTGCCTTCCAGGGCCCTTGGATCAGCTCTACAGTTCCTCTTTAAAACCTACATAAAGCTTTTTCTTGTGCTTGCCTCTGTTGTCTCACACATTCCCAAGGTGAATTATCCTTCTCTTCCTCAGCTACCAGTCTTCAACATTTTATCCTCCTTATTTTCTGGGTTTCTGCTGAAGGATATAATCAGATGGCTGCTTTAGACCTATTCAGAGTGTTAGGAAAAGTTACCTCCCTTCTAGCTATTAGTTACCTGCTCCTCAGCTTATGTGCAACACTTGGCTACGTTTGCATTGCCAGGGTTTAATATAAAGTAAAATGCTCTCACTTAAACTGTGGTTGAAACTAACTTAGTGAGCACCAGCCRAGTTATTTCTGGTGTGTCTCTAATCGCATCACAGACTGTCATCTGATTCTGACTAATGAAACCTCATTACAAACTTTTTACATTTCTGTCACCCTTTTTGCCTTGGAGAAGATCACAGACATATGTGGTATGTTACAAGTATGTTGCTTCCTTCTTTCCTTCCCTTTTCTTGAAAATATAGCACAAAAAATGGTTACTTCATCTTCCTTCTGTATCCCTCTTTGTTAGTTGCATTTTTCTTAATACTCCTGGACCAACGTCATGTAGTATATGCAGTAGCAAAATCTGATGCAGACAGTAGGTAGTTAATTGAAGGTACAGGACCTTTCGATATATTTCTCAGGAACCACTAACTTCTCATAACTTCTTAACATGATTTAAGGTGATTTTTTGAAGGTTAGTGCTTCCCAGAAAACGCATGCAACCCCATTTCTGGCTGTGCCGCAYGTTGTGCAATTGTGTGCACACGTACAAGTTGTTTAACGTTCTCCATCTGTACAGCATGAGTGACAAWGCAGATCATTGTGAATTAAGCACTGTGGTCTTAGTTCCTCTTTTTTTAAGGAGTTGCTTATTCTATTGTTTACACTTGTAGTACGTGAGGTCTGGCTCAATTTTGCCAAGGGACGGGGGAATTCTGCACGCTACGACGTGGTATCTAGCACAATTCTCTGCTGGCTGGCATCCATCCGGGCTCCGCTTGCTGTGTACAAGGGCAATGAGTGGCTCAATTCGTAGAGCTGGGTTTTAGGAGGGAGGAGGCACCACCCGAGGCTGTGGGTAGACCTACTGGGCTGTTAGAGCTGTGCAAGGCAACGTGTGTGCATGACAAAGAGGGGATCCACGCCTYAGACCTCCACGAACTGAACCTCATCTCTGCCCATCCTTTCCCTCCGTCACCCCTGCATCGCCCATGGAAGGTCTTGCACCTGCCTGCCCCGCCTGCTGTCCTGCCGGCTCTGCCACAATCAGGCCTTTCAGCTCAAGTCCTTTCCCTCACGGGGAATTTGGAGAGAGCTGGCAAGACAGGCAGCTTTTTTTCTGGCAAACAAGAAAGAGGAAGCAGAAGTATTTTACCTGGATGACCTGTTATGGTGTCTCCAGTCTGATGGACTCCAGTTGCTTCCCACACACATAGAGTACATAGAGAACATTTTATTGAGTCATCTTACCTCTGCGCTTGAGGCAAGAACATGAACAAAGAAGCAACTGTCCAACCTGAGCTACCTCTGCAGCGGGAGATTTTTCCTGGCATAGGAAACTTGATGTAATTACTGACAAAGAGCTCCCAGTGTGGGCAGAGCTATCCACCAGCCAAGCTGTGCTTTGGACCAGTAGAGTAAAGGTGCCTTCAGCTTGAGTAAAACAAGCCCTACGGGTACAAGTATGATTGTGTCTACATCAGGATGGCACATCTAGCACAGCGGTATCTTCTTCACCCCAGTTAACATCCTTACGTGATACAGACTACATACTGTAAATAGCCGAGGCTTTTATAGCAACCGCAGCTCCTCTGTCTGTAGCCTAAGTCATCTTCTTGGCCCRGTCTACTGTCTCAGAAGATGTGTGGGGTTTGCTGTTCACTTTCAGTAGCTGCCTTTTGCTTTTTAAGGCCTCGATCCTATCAAAGAACTCCCCCCAAAACACCTTTAGACTGCTCCGACCTCCAACGTGTAGATTTTGTATTCTCCTGATGGCTATGAGAAATGTCCTCCAAAGATATAAAGCAGTCAGAAGTGAGACACATTAACGACCTCTCTGAAATTATCCTGGTCTCCATGATCTCAGCAGCATAACAGTGGGCAGTTAGAGGTGTACCCACTTCACACAAATGCAGGGTAGCTGAAGCCATTTCCCAACCCACTTAATCCAAACGAAAAGAAGAGATGTGTGGAAATAAGTGCCTGGCAGGCACTCTGCAGTAAACCCCACAGTCATGTTCTATTGCACAGTGAGAGACACCTTGACCTGCAGTGAAGAAGCACGTTCTTTCACACTGAGATGAAAGCCTGTGCGCAGAGGTAGCTGAGGAGGGGGTGAGCTGCAGGTTTACCCCATACCTTACCTTGCAATAACGTAGTCATTTGTGCACGCTCTTAAGACCACTGAGAAGGGAGGCTACTGGGAAGGAGCTGCCACCGGCTAAGTCGCATGCCATCTTCTGCTGACTTCCTCATGGAAATGCTTGCTGTGATGAATGTATTCCAAAGTGACATTTGCCTTTTGTTTCCTGCGTTAACCGCTTCCTCCTTTTGCTTCCAGCTACTTGCGAGTCTCAGTCCAGGAGAACGACAACGGTGGCTTTCTGTTATTCCCTCGCTTACCTCTGGAGCCTTTGGAAAGGCTGTCTGCTCAGAGATGATCTCCACCCATAAGGGTGAGGAGACAATTCTCCCCACTCCTTCTCAGCTGCAGCCTTCTATAATTACCTGTGGCTTTACCAATCTCCTTTTAAGCCCGTCTCTGAAGCAACAGACATGGCTGTGAGTGGCCCCAGATATTCTTTGACACTATCCCTTCAAGATCAAAGGGCCACTGAGGGGGTACAAATGCAGTTAAGACCCTCTTCCACCTCCTCCTTATTAATAAGAATCAGACCTCAATAATCTAATAATAGTTTTTATATGATGCTTTTCATCAGTAGGTCTTAAAACACTTTGTCAATAAGGTTAATATTTCCCCATCTTACAGGTAGGGAAACCTGGGATGTACAAATTGGGTGGTTTGCGGCCAGTGGCCGTCCAGTCTGTTGGTAACCTTCTGGACCAGACATGTATCTTTGGGATTGTATGAAATTGAGCTGCAACTTCGCAATGAGGTATCACACCTCRAGAGAGAACACGGACAGTATTTACACTCGGGGCAAGATGTTGGTCATYTTGTTTTTTCATGTTGTTTTGATGTAAGTAACTATAAGGAAAGCAAAAATAACCCCACTGATGAGCTGCGGCATCTGTGGATACTTTGGCTACAGGGAATTGCAACACTTCAGCATGTTTCGTTACTTCTTATGTTGTCTTCGTTAAACATCAATAAGCTTTGAAAGTGCTTATTTGGTATTGCTGACAACAGGCGATCCCTGGTCAGTGTAATAGGATAGATCAACGGATTGAACTGCACTGTTTCCTTAAAGATGGATATCTGTTCTGCCTGTGCACTTATTCAAATCATCTCGTTTTACTTATCTAAACTGCTCTGCATACTTCAGCTGCGCTCAAGCAGTACCTGAGCGTTTTCTTAGGTACGAGCATGTTAATGATGTATTTGAAATGCTGTACTATGTTGGGGATTTTTGGTCCCTTTGCATTTCTAGTGGGATGTGCGAAGGRTGTTGCTTCCAATCCTGGTATTGAACGGTCAGATGTGCCTCTCTCGATGGTATTTATGCTGGGATGACTCCACTGGAGCCACAGCAAACCAGGGGGACCAGACAGCTGGGGACCGAAAACCATCGCTCCTCAGTTTATATACAGTACAAGTGGTGAGGASAGTGCCAGAAGCCCTCTGAGATATATGAAGACGCATCTTTCTTCTGAGAAGGGAGAACCACTTTTAACAATAGCAAGATGGAAATTATAAATGKCTCTGTTTACTGGGGCCTCATCCTGGTAGTCGTGAGGCACAGAGTGCCTGCCGTCTCGCGTGGTTTTATGATGAGCCTCAGTACATTTATTGCTTTCCCTAAAGTCTTGATCCCTGGAGTCAYAGGAACAGTTCGCAGTCTCAGCTTTCAGTTATTATTATTTTAATTAAAAAGAAAGCAGTTTTTTAGGTCTTGGGGATCTAGAGAAATGCTTGAAAACATGAACCTGAGCAATGTAAAACTGAGAAAGCAAATAAAAAGAACTCCAAATGCATTATTATTTCTTTTTTGATCTCCTGGTCTCTCTTTTATTTTTTTAGGCCTGGTTGATGGTTTTGAATGCTTAGAGTTGGCAGCCCTGAGTCCTGATCTGAGCCATTCCCTCTTCCAAAGAAGCTGCAAGCCATCAAAAGACAAAAGGTGAATGAAAGCATGTATTAAATCCTGCTTTACGGATGTATAGCTTTGSAGAGTTTGGGACTAAGGACTCAAGGTCTCATAGGAAGTCTGTAGTGGCATTAAGAATTGATTTCACGTCTTCTAAGTCTCGGTCTTCTCTGCAGTGAAGTAGCCTAGAGCCTCCTCTAATGATGCTGTGTTGCTTCTGAGCAGCTCAGAGCAAGCTATTTCTAAAGTAAAAAAAAAAAAAAAAAAAAAAGGCAAATAAGTCCTTGACTGGGTATAAATGAGCAGAGCTTCAGTGATTTGGTCATGGAGGGGTCAGTTCTAAAAGGAGAGTTCCCGGACCCAACATACAGTTCCGTAAAAAGTGATCCCTGCCTCCCAGCTCCCCTCACCTTGTGATCAGGAACTCATTTTGTGTGGATCGTGTTTCTCCTGCCACCCTCCACATGCCCTGTGGGAAGGACAGGCACTGAGCATAGAAGAGAAGGAACAAAGGCAAGGCCCAGTGTGGCTGTTTACTTGCTCCATGCACTATTGTCTTCGATCAGATAAGCCTGTGGCCATATGGTGGAACATTTGCAGATCCAAATCAGCCAGAAAAAAAATGAGATTACGAGACAAACACCAGACCTCTTGAGTTTCGTCTGTCCCAGGTATGTACCTGCCCTATCAAGTCATACGATAGGGAACTGGCTCCGATTCCCACGGAGAGAGTGCCTTCTAGTTTCATCCTGCTCTGAGGTGTGCCTCTTACTGCAGATATATTTTCCTGCATCAGGATTTTACCCACTAAGTAGGGCAAACTGCTGASGGGGGGGATAAAGGAATCAGGCATCTGGAAGAAAAACTGCATCTGCCATAAAGCTGCCAAGACATGAGATACGGGAGGGGGCTACAAGAGACAGGAGCCAACCCTGTGAGTGACACTTTTGGTGGCTGGGGTCTGGCAGGTTGGCAAACTCTTGTGTTTGCTCTCCCCAACCACATCTCCAAACACGGGCAACAGGTTAGTCCGTTGTCCTAACCTGTCCATCCTCAGCGTGTAAACGTTAGCTAATTCAAAATTTACTGACTTGCATTTATTTTTCYTTCTAAGCTGGAASACAGCCAGGCTTTAATTGATGTCRTTCAGCCAAAACTTATTTACCACCTTTTCCTGGTTTCCGTGTGACTTTTGGCCTGTTTGATTATTTTAATTGGAGGCAAAGTAAAGACTGCTTTAAAATTACATTTGTTCAGGAGAAGTTTTTAACCATCCTGTTTAAAGAGTACGTTTGCTGAGTGCCAACCCAAACGTACACAGGTACATTAAATAGAAAAGGTCCTTTCAAATTATTGCCTGCAAAAGGTAAAATTCTGAAAATTAAATCAAGTAAAACAAACTCCCAAGTGCATTTAATTGAAAGTTAGTCAATTTTACAGAATACCGTACATTTATTAGCAGCTCAGAAATAGTCAGCTAATCCACACTTTCCTGTTATTGTTGCTGTCTTAATCCTCARAAAACAATGAAAGCTATTTTTAAAGAACAGACTTAGTAAAATATTTCATAGGGAAGATAGCAAACGGCAGTAATGTACACTCCAGCTTAGCACAGCTCACCAGCACTGTATGAAATATTTTGTATTCACCATGGCAGTAGTTCCCAGGTCAACGCTGACAGGCAGTGGCCAGAGAGTGGCTCTTGTTGTCGTGGTCTTCCCTTGTGTTATTACAGCTCTTGGCTTTGGTTGACTTTTTATAAGCTACCACTCTTCCTCACCTCATTTATTTGAGGCTCTGACAGCACTGATAGTATCAGTAAAGATTCACCAAATCCCTGCACTATATTAATGTGCTGTTAGTAATTACTCAGGTATTTGCTAATACCGTTCAAATACAGGCATAAAAGCATTAATACAAATGAGAGATAAGACCTCAGCAATTCCTTTTCCACTGCCTCAACTCCATTCAAACAGGGTGATGGCTTTAAATTTGCACCACTTTAAGGAAGTAATGGGAGAATGACTCATGCATTTTTTACATGAGTTATACCTGTTCCCTAAGTGCCACCAGCTACAGGCACCACTGTCCCTAACCTGAGCCATTCAATGGTTTCGTGCTGCCAAGGATGAACATCCAGCACTCATCTTTCACATGCAGCTCATATATTATTCATGTTGGTATCGCAGCCTTCAGGTGTGAACTACGGGCTTTGACTCATGTSCACAAATGCAGGAAGAAATATTAAGACAAAACAAACAAAAAAAACCCTTAAATTCTGCTGTGTATTTGAACATGTGGCCCCTCACCTGAATCTTCATTACGTTAGCATTTAGAGTCTTGATTTGTGTGTCTTCGTGTAGATAAGAGAGGAGAAGAACRTGCATAGGCACAGAGGGGATTACAAAATCTTTAAGTAAATACCTCATGTAATCGCTGCTTTTGTGTGTGTGGCAATTTCTCTAGTGGTCTTAGTTAAACATTTTCAAGTTCCTTTCTTAAAATAAGTCTGGTGGATATTTTTGAGCTCTGATCTGATGCCTAGGAAAATTAATGGGGTTTTTTCTCTTTTTGTTTTCAATCGTAAAAATTTGGGAAGGGCACAGTWACCTTGGAAACTTGCTAAGATACTAATCTGGAGCCAGACTTTTTTTTTTTTTTTAAAGTTTCATAAAACTTTGGGGAAACATTTTTTTTTTAAATTTAGTTTTCTTCTGAGCATCCTGGCCTTGGTCATTTCTGTGCAAAAAGTGCCAGAATGCCCCAAGAAAGGCTGATTTTGCAGGATTTCCAAGCTCACTAGTGCCATGAAGTAGTAAAACAAAATTCACGAGAAAGAAACATTACAAGATTTCAGGAATAAAATGTTTGGGGATACAATTGCCCAAGTATTCTACTAAACGAACACTGTAACCTTTAAGGACTTTTGTCAGGTATAGAACAGAGTAAAAAATTGAATAAAAAAACTTCATAATGTTTATTCATTTTAAAGGCACCCAATTTTACAAAAAATTCTAGGATGACTCCAGTAGGGACATGAATAAAAGTGGAAAAACATAAAATGAAATTATCTTTTATTGAATTGCGATGGATTCTTACTCTCTACTACATAAATGACTTCTGTGACCTTACTCAATCAGTATACCGTTTCATTTATATTGCATTTAAAAAGAAAAAACCCCACTTTTTCGTTTTCCTAAATCTTTTTATATTCTAACGTATGCGTTAAAACAGCGTCGGCAAAAGCTAAGTTACTCTGTGTTGTTTAATCACTGTGACTGTCAACGTCCGTGAGAATTTGCAATCAAGGKTATGGATTTCGTTGTTATAATCCCTGGGAAATTAGGGCTGCGGCGTTTGGTATCCTTCAGGGAGGATGCTTTGGTTGAGGCTCCAGGAACTGTTTCTCAGCCGCGTTGCAAAGCAGCTGCCACYGAATCCGGCTGGACCTGAAGAGGGGTGAGACGGAGGAGCTGGAGCGGGTGAAGTGAAGGGGCTCGTGGAAAAGACGAGATCTTCCCCGGGTAATTTATATCCATATTTCGAAAAGATCCTAGGATTTTTAAGTACCCAACCTCCCATTTCTTTCTGGGAAAGCCAGGTGTGTAGTTCGCATATGCCTCTCTAAAAGTCTGCGGTTTCTACTTTTTGAAGGTTTTTCAATTACTGCTAGGAGAAGGAGTTCGGTGGGGCAGGCAGCTCCTGCAGCAGCGTCTGCCTGGTTCAAACCAGAGCTCCCAGGACATTGCYGCTTCAAGGGAGCAGTTCCAAGCTGAATTAAGGGTTGACTTTTCTATGCCGTTATGCTGTGACCATGCAAGAACATACAGGGGCCGGGGGCAGGGGATAGTCATCTACTTTTAATCTCACATAATATGCTTTTTGTTGGTGTCACTGTCTAATTCTATATAATCCTGTACTCTGGCAACCTGCCTTTACCCTGAGGAAAGGATAGCCCTCTTCTTAGAAGAACGGATACTCTAATGCACCATGCAAAATGCTGTTTGTGTTCAATATCTCCATTAATAGCTGCAAAATTTAAACAAAAGCTTTTCTGTGATGTGTGTGAGAAAATCTTGTCTTTGTGGTGACATTTGGATAGTAAATATATGGCAGTTTACCCCATAAACAAAGCAGGAACATCCCCGGAGTGAGATCCTCTGCTCCTTGTCCTTTTTACACTGGTTAGGGCAGAAGAATCACGTGCAGATCATGGCTCGTTTTCCACTATTGATCATTTTCGCCCACTTGCCATCTCGTGAAGCTGGAACTGGCATCTGAGGGGGTGCTGCCGCAAGCCCCCTCTGACCAGCAAGGCCATCCCTGCCCAGGAGCGGGCAGTGTACTGGCAGGCACCAGCTACAGATCCCTCAGAACCTGTCTGAAGGTGGCATGGGACAGTGGACAGGCAGGACATGGAGCTCACCAGACCTGTAGCTGTTCTAGAGRCCTCTCTTTCACTGCAGGGTGGGCTTTACTATCAGTTCTCATTGACAAAAACCCCTTGGACTGGCAGCCAGCTTCTGATGGGAGGAAGAAGTCGAGAGCCAGGTCACTAAGACAATTGCCAAGATAACAGCTTATCCAAACAGGTCTGTTTATTCTGCAATTTATTCAGTAAATTGCCCTGTCTGAATGAAATTTGATGGGAAATTACTCCAGGCATGGAACATAGCTTACAATATGTCCACAGCTGCCACGTATCTCCCTATTTGAATTAGAGCAAATGTGATCCTTGGAAGATGTTATTTCAAAAATTTAAAATCTCTTTAGCACATTTCAGAAAATCTGTCCTGTTGATGAATGCCATGAAAGCAAATTTCTACAATATCAGCATTTRCCAAAAATTTAGGTTATGAGATCTCTGCCACGCCATTGTTATTTGCACTCATTAGAGTCTCATTAGATTCGTATTTCCTTCAAAAGGTTCTGGCAGGAAATTAAAATCTTGCCRTAGAGGTCAATACAATGAATCTATCATTCTTTCTGTTAAAATCTTAAACTGCAGTTTAATCCCCAGTACTGTGCCCTTTGTAAAATAAACCCGGTGACTTTATACTTCCAAAGCTTTCGATAACAGGTGGAATGAGTGTAGAGGGTGAAGCCATAAGAGAGCTTCTTGTCACAGTTCGGCAGCCTGTGCTTGTCCTCATAAATACTGCCCAGGGAAACAACACCTGCCCGTGTGGCAACAGCCGTTCCTACGCGGATAAGGCAGCTTTGCACTTYGAAATCCATTTTTCGCCGGGACGCATTTCCTGAACATTTCCTTCTAACTTCTTGCTCACACCCGATGCAGGTATACATGGACACACATTCGCTCRCTTATTCACACAAACTCTCCGCTTCTCATACAAACTGAGCCTTTTTGCACCACTCTGGAAGAGGAAATAAAGTGGCCATGAAGTACAATAATTTCTTCCTTAGCTCTGCACCGCTAACAGCCACTGCCGTACCGGGTTAAAGGAGATGTAGTGTAAGTGTAAGGGGACGTATGGAGAAACACGCACATACGCTTGTAGGAGCACAGAGACAAGTAGGTTTCTGTGCATGTGTACGTGGAGAAGGTATTAACCATCTTGATAGAGAAAGCTCTAATTTCTAGGACAAAGAAGAATCAATAGGGCTTTTCTTCTTCTGTTCAGGAATGTATGTTTAACCCCTTGTCCTATGATAATTTTCTGTGAGCACTTTCGAACTTCTCGCTCATGGGACCAGGTTTTTTAGCCAAGAGCAATCAGCTGAGGACCTAACTCGTCGTTTTACCGGGAGACTCTAAATGTGAACCTTTGTTACCACACTGCACCTTTTAAAGACATGCTTTTGCTGTAACACCAGCATGCTCACGCTGAGCTTCTTGAATTAGTAGTTTAGTAAATGTACCTTTGTGATTAATTGCACGAGCYTGTCCAAGCGTTTTGAAAAGCTGCATAAATATTATTACATCTATTTCACAAGGTGGAAAACAGAAGAGCAAAGCTACTTACCTGCGTTGTTAACAGTGCTGTTGTCAGGGCTGGGGATGGACCGTGGGCGTGCCAATGCTGGGATTGGGAAGGAAATCCAGAGGCAGGTACCAGGGGTGATTTGGGAGTGAGGATCAGCAGAGATGGTTCTCCAGGCTCCCTGCGTGTTTGGTGTCTGTTGGTACCCAAGCTGGTGAGGTTAAAGGTAGCATCGAGCTCTCTAACTGCACTATGGGCTCAGTGTAGGCTCAAACACCTCAGTAAAGTGTTTCAGCCCAGATTCTTCAAAGGCTCCATGGGAATACAGTGCCTAAACGCCAAGGAAGTGCAAACCGCCTTGTAATGACTGGGGGGGAGGGAAGAGGGGGGACATTTATGAGTGATTTAGAGGCCACATCATCCTTCTCTTTCCCCAAAGTGACAGTAGAATTTTAGGCTTTTCAGTCACGCTGCACTATTAGAAATGTTACCCTTAGAAACTGTTGTCATTCGGGAACTTCAATGATACTCAAGCACTTCAGAGAAGAACAGTTTTGCAAAACTGGAATTTACCCTCTAAAATATTTTGAGACKTTTGAAAGGTGCTCCAGACTGCAACTTTCCTTTCATATATGATTTTGTTTGATATGTACCATGACAAAGAAAAACAGAGGAAAAGTGGAGAGTAAGATGCAGAAGTGATTAAGGAGTGTGAACAAAGCCAATCCCTGCTCTCTGTAGCTCTAAACATTTTTACAAAGTACTTAAGATAAGGATTTACTGCTGAACASTCTGTCTGYCTATACTTTGCCAGGTTTCACATCGCTGACTAATGCCGTTCAGTTGTTACAAGCCAATGACTCTATATTTGCCTCATCAAAGCACTCRATCCAAATAAATGTGTAGGAATTCATGTCTGAAAGATTCAGTGGAAGACCTTATGGAAGGGAAAGGAGATTTTTGTTTTACTTAACTTTTCTAAGTTGTATCTATYTATTCACATTCTCATACCTACAGAGTCAAAACCACCAATATGTACGTGTCCAAGTAGTCTGGGCAGGATTACTTGCAGCGGCAAGGAGACAAGGGATGCCAGCTACTGTGCCCCCATTGCATCTGCTGTGTTCCTCTTGAATGGTGACAATGAATTGGGTTTTGAATAGGTCTTTTAATACCCTTTTGAAGTCAGCAGTTATTATGGCAAGAAGAATCTTGTTTACTTTACACTCCCTACATCTTAGAARATTGTCTCTTGTTTCCTCATTTTGGGTATCTTTCAGCTACACCCTGTTTTCCTGTTAGGGTAGCAGGAAAGAGATACGGTACATTCAATTCTCTTTTTTGCCATCCTCCTGTCCTTCAGTAAGAAGCACAGGTCTTCTGTTGACAATTTGTCTGTGCTGTGTTCTTGATGCAGAAAATACCGTCCTTGATGTTTGCCAGCATTAATTGCGCTCAGTTGTATCCTTAGTTCTCAATGGATGCTAGTTTTTTAACCCTTGCTTATTATTTTTTCTGGTGCTTTCACAAAAGCACATTTACATTCACACCTCACTCTTACCTATCTCAAAATTTCTAACGCTAAACTCTACAAGTGTTACCTATTGCAAGGCTGAAAGAATAAAAAGGGAGCACCAGGAAATGCTCTGTGACTGCTGAAAATAGAATAGTCAGGAGAGAGGAAGGATGTGGGAGGAGAAGGAAGACGCAAGAGAGACTCTCAAAGCTTTTCCTAAGGCTTTTGAGCATTATCTGTAAAAATCCTGCAAAACACAAGACGATAGCACCTACTCAGGTCTGTAGCAACATTTCCGTTTACTCCAAGATGAGTCACTCGAAAGTGATATTTGTTTAGAGGTTTAGAGACAAGTGAATCAGTTCTGGTTAAAAAAAAAAAAAATAAAAAAGCCCAAGTACCGTGGGCCCTTCCAGTCCTACTTGCTGTGACAGCTTGGAACCAACTGCATTTTGGAAACTAAGTGAGTACAACTGATGTTAGATAAGTTTCTTCTCAACTTCCCAGTGTGCTCCTGGGTTTCACATTACTAAGGAAGATTTAAAGCACTCTTAAAAGGTCACTTCTCATTAAGATATTTCAAGCAGGGAGAGATGGAGTCATTTGCTAAGGGCAAAATTTTGACCATTACATAAGAGCAGAACTTAAATAGTTTTGTGGAGAGTGGGTTTTACCTTAAAGCAACATAAGCATATCAGAGAGCTTTGATATAAACTTTATCACAGTGTAACAGAGGAGTTTTGTCTCATTAGAGACATTACTATTATTTCATTCCTTACTCAGTTTTTATTAGCTGGTGTTTGTGGCCCAGCTAGATAGAAGGCGGCTGATTACTTATAATTCCATGTTATACAAGCCTTCCCAGAAACAGTTGTTGAACTATGTTTGAAAAACGTGTGGAAAGCACACTTAAAATCAAATTATATATTAGCCATATTTGCTTCGTCTGCCTTGAGGAATGGAGGATATTAARGCAGAGAACATTCCCTTTGAGCAGTTAGCTGTGTGATTATAGTACAAGACCCTTGCACGTTAGCGTTCAGTTTTATTTGATAGGTTCGGGACAGGTGATGTGGTTGGAAAGTGAGACTTGGAGCTTGTACTTTTAGAGGTGGCTTGAAAATCTCTTTTTTTGTAYGTTCATGCCTGTGCAATGCAGGTGTGAGGGCTGGGTACATGCTGCCTTGCACTGTAGGTGATTGCTTTTCATAGCGTAGGTATTAAGTTTGTGAGTTGTGTTGTTCTTACAGTAGCTTTGCACAGCAGGGGAAAAACAGGCTCTCCGTTGCCCCTTTAGTGCCATTTCTCGTAATGCTAGAAGGGTTGTTGAGGAAGGGTCACACACGTCAGGGATCGCAGAGGCAAGGCGAAGCTGCTCCTCCAGTTGAACTCATGCTGGGGTACCTGCCCCAGTACTGGGGCAAAGGATGTGAATTCACACCTGCAGCACTGGGGCCAATGCTGCTGTGCTGTGTGCTGCTGCCATCCAGAGCTCATTGGAGTGAGGTGCATTTGAAGAAGATTTTCTGCTTGTTCTACACATGCAAGATAAAGGCAGTAAATAATAAATGCCATAAATAAAGAATGATGTTCCAAAATAGCTTCAGTTTCCAGCGAGAGCTGGAAGCTGCATCTGCCACATCTGGAGAAAGTCTGTTTTCATTTCGTATTCAATCTGTTCTCTCTTCCCCCAGACACTGGCTTCAATGAAAACAACATGATCTGTTCAAAAGGACATGTTCATAGATAAGCATTTCTATAACCTTATTCAGTTACTCTTAAGTGACTCTTGATAGTTCTGTATAAAAAAATAGCTTTACCTTTGGCTGCTCATTATTATAGTGATACACCTCAAAMGTGAAGGGTACAGAGCTACCGTTTGCATTATTGCATGCGGCCTTCTGACTTCTTGTTTCRAAGAGAACAGTGACTTGAGAATTGTATTCCTGGGAATATTGCTGTGGGGTCAGACATAGATATTAGAAACTAGGGATGTAGCACTGTGGCCCTCCTTTCAGACACCAACAACTATCTGAAACATGGTCGTGTTGTCAAGATACTCTTCTGCCATGGAGAGAGGCGGAGGAAAACCATCCCAGGGAAATTTGTGGCTGGTGAACTGCTTGCACTTCAGGGCATCTTTGTGAGCTCTTGTAATGTCAAGCATTATTGGAGGGAACCAGCTTCTGGTCAGGAGCTCTCGGTTTTCAGGAGGGGTATTAATGTGGCTTCTTTCTTGGTTATTTTTCAAGTGCTGTTTTTAAATCAAGGGAGTGGAGGTCATGCTCTTACCAATTCCTGTACACCCAGCACACTTAAATTCATGTTCTGTTCTGCTGCTTYTCCCCACCCCATCCACATGAAAGAACTGGCTTCTGTGGAGGGGCAGATCCTTGGCTGGCATCAGGCAGCACAACTCTGTTGAAATCAGTGTAAATGACCCAAGGATATTGCCTGGAGTGTTCACTGTAGCGTTACCTGATTATACCTGCACAAAGAGGCACTTGTGACCCACAGTGTGACTGAGGCTTGCTGGTTAATTTTAAAACTACTGATCTGGTGTAAGAGAAAGTTCAGCCGTTTTACTGGAGAGCAAGACTTGGTTGCAAGATCGTGCATGAGGAATGGGGAGCAGAGGCAGTGCAAGAAAACAAATACCGAGAAAGTGAGTCACCCGGCTCATTACTTGCAAGCTCCACACCCCACCTCTAGCAATATTCCAGCTCAAATCCAGCCTATAAATCACTACCTGCGTGAACTCGTGAATTACTCATTTGTCATGTGTTCGGCCAAGTCATGCCAGGCTCCATTGTTTGAAGTGTTTAACCCCCTCGCCCAGGCTGCCTGAGTGCGGGGCTGCCGGAGCAGAGCCCCTGAAAGCTGCCGTAGTTGCTCTGCTTGGAGGCAAGGGAACTGCAYGGAAAGCCTTGGCCTTTGGGGGGTGAAGGTCACTGGAGAGGTCTGGCTGTGTTGTAGCTGTACAGTCGGTGTCTTTGGGGTGACGGGTCCATAATTCACAACTCAGGTGACTGATGAATGGGCAGAGCGATAACTTGGTTCACAGCACGGCGAGACGGTCTGGCTTTCTGCTTCACTTGCAATTTTATAGTGATCAGTATTGTCTCATCTCATTTCCATTTAAATTGGAGGGAATGCAATAGGAGGTACTGTCTGAGTGTCATAAGGAGCAGACRTCTCCCAGCTTGCCCAGGAGATTCAGGTTCACTCCAAATCTGATTCCCTGAGCTGTCCATGAGTTCAAAGAGGGATCTAGAGCTGTGCAGAGCAGAGCATGGGCACTTCAGCGTGGTAGGACAGCCACGGAGACACAAAGTCTTAGGCAAGACTGGAGATTTGAAGGGTCTGCTTTCCTTCCCCTCTCCAAAAGGTCTGAGGTAGAGSCAGGTCAGCCTCCCGCCCTCATAAAATCACAGAAATCAGGCAATGCTGTTGAGTCAGGGGTGTTGTGTTATAAGCGGAATGATGCTTATGGCATCATTGGGACACTGGAGCGGCTTTGATAAACTAAGAGGCTGATCACGCTCAGGCTTGTTTTGGCAGTGAAGGAACGGGAGAGGGCAGCAGTAATACTCCTGTCCTGGACCACAGTCATCCACCAGCCTTCCCAGCTCGCGGGGTGCCAGGACCCCTCTCAGCTGTGGTGTTCCCCTAAAGTCGGTCCTTCTCTGCATTTCCAGAGCTGCTCAGGCTCTGCTGCCTGTTCTCTCCGGGTACTTTCTGTTCTCTGTTCCCCATCTCAGGGGCAAAACCCCACGTTTTTGAGGCAGGGATCAAAAAACTTCCTAATTGCTGCTGGGACTAAGTTTTAGAGGGGGTCAGAGCAGTGTAAACTTCTGCAGACGTGCTYCCTTGGAGCTGCTTTCCAGCGCGGTGATGTGGGTATGTTGGAGGCGAGCCTTATGTGCGCTTTGGGCGCCCGCTGGGCTGCGTTCACGGCGGTGTCCCGTGCCGTAGCAGTGCTGCAGCTCGGGAGTGATCTCAGCATTTTACATCTTCTGAGCTCCCTGGTTGAGGCTGTCCCCTCTGGAGGTCTTGTTCTGAGACTCTTGCAGTCAACAGAGCTTTTTCAGTGGAAAGTTGATAAAGCATTTATCCATATGAAAACAGCTACGTGATGCAGATGGTGACTTTGGTCCCAGTTTTTGAGAGGAAGCTAGCGAGCAGGGAAGAAAAATTACTGAGCTTTCACACTCATCCCTCATTTTTTCCCCAGAAACCACTCCAGGCTGCTGTTTCTTAGAGTTTCACGGCGTTATGGAGGCATGATCTGGGAGAACTTGCAAGAGGAAAATAGGTCCCCACTTCCCTCCTTCCTCGGCTCCCCCACAGGCAGATGAAGCATCTAAGCTTTCTTGAATAAAAATCTTGGACCAGTCCTCCCAGCTCTCTCAGAGAAAGACTGCTCAGGTGAGACTTAGCTGCCCAGGCAAAGTTAGGTTATGCTATCCAAGATGTCACGGAAAACCTCCATGAAATGCTGTTTCAGTTCCCATTCCAGAAGGTTGTGGCTCTATAGGGGCTGAATTTCCCAGCCTCATTCAAATATCCTAGAACCTCAAATGGCATTAGCTACTTATGTCTTGGCAACTGTTCTTCTAAGCGAAATCGTCTATAAAACAATACTGGTTATACCTCATATACACCCCAAATTCCCTTTGTCACTATAGAAACCATGAATCTGGAACTGGGCACACTTAGTCTTCTATAACAAATTACTGACATAGAGGAAAAGGGATGAGTTTTGGAGGAAACTCTCCAGAGAAGCCCGAGGGAGAGCTATCTAAATCACATGGCAAATGCTGTTACCTGCACACTTATTATTTTTGTGCTTGCAAAGAAACTAGCTGGCAACTAAAACAGCTCAAGCAACTAATCCTGGAAAAAAAGAACATTTTTAAGGATTAAGCAATACAGAGACAGTATTAAGTTGTTGTTTTTCTATGGTTTGAATGATATATTAGCCTTGCAGTGGCCTAGAGTTTTTGCTCTGTGGGATGTTTTCGTAGAAAGAACAGGACAGAAAGTTTAATTTCTAGTTCTGGGGAGAGGAACTCACTTTCCCAGCTGAGCTGGTGGTGTTGGTTTGGACCCACATCAAGAATATCCAGGCTGAGTTCTGAAGAACTTGCACATATTCCTGTTTTTTTTAAGTGATTAGTAAGGACAGCTAACAAACAAAAAGTTAAAACTTCCTGAGTTTATTCCATTCAGTAGTTGGATCCCGAACAGGAAATAATCCTGGAAGGTGCTGAGTTGAACTCACACGGAGAGGTAATAGAAAACTACATAGCAAAATTTGAAGCCCTTAAACTGCTTACGTGCATTCACCCAGGCAACATAGCATCGAGCCACCTCTCACATGCTTTAAACAGGAGAATTTACATGCTTTGGTTCATTCCTGCACAGTTCTCGTATTTTAAAACTGCTGTGTGCCATTTGCACATTTCTATGGCATTGCTGGTAATGCTTAAGCTTAGGAAAATCTTTCTTGGCCAAGTGAGCACAGGACTCTGCCAGGGGAAGGGTGGATTCAGCTGTAGCATTAGCTGGTATTATTATTGTCTTGTTTAAATCAGATGTTTTGGGAGATTAGCAATGCTGGTGCCCACAGGAGGGAGCCAAATACATTGCTCTCAAGAAAGACGAGAAAAAAACCCACCTTTGTCTTCAGTGTCTTCATCAGATGTTCATATGTGAAAAGGAGTAAAAGCCAACGGCAACCTCTAAATATACCAATGGAGCCTCATACACCATCTCAAAGGGAACTCAGACTTAGCCAGGAGATTATCTGAAAGTATTCGGGGAAAAAAGCATCATGTTGAGATATACCTCAAAGCCGCAATACCCACTTCTAACGATGGAGCTCTCTCACAAGGAGAACAGTCTTTCTCTGACCTGAGCAGCAGTAGACCCACTGGAAAGAAACGTGTACTGCAAATTTGCCGTGCTCTCACGTTGCAGTGGGGAGGGCTGAGGCTCTCTCTCGTCTCCCTCTTGCTCCGGTCCCGGGGACATCTGGATAAAAAGCCCCRTGAATGTTTGCATCCAGTGTTTCCTGCAACCCATCACAGACCCATCCACCATGGCAGAGCCGGGGAGAGGGGAGGCAACAGGGATCTTGAGGAGCAAAAGCAACCCCTCTTTAAGGACGCCGGGCCCTTTGCTGAGCGGCTGCAGGAGGGCTGTGTCAGAGGCAGTGCCCTTGCACAGAAAGTGGCCTGAGATCTGTGGACTTCTTCCTGTGTCCTGTTTTTATTTTTTCCTGTAAACAAAACTTCAGCTTTGGTATGTGGCCTGTTGCTGAATGAGGAAAATATAAAGAAAATAACGCTTTCAACTGACTAAAAATAAACAGTGTTTTCTGAAGATGCTGGCAAATTTCACAGAAGGACGGGATTTCTTCATCTTTAGCTTCATTAGAGACACTGGGGGTAACTTTTCCATATTAAAAGGAATTCATTATATTATTTTTTTTATTTTGCTAGATTCCGTGAGTTTTTGAGCTGTTTGCTGACATCTGAGATTGTTTTGTGATTTTACTTGGAGATGAGGTAGTGCGCACATTTGCTTTTGCTTTGAGGATGGAGTGACCTTTCTCAGCTCACTGGGGGCTGCAGCCTGGTTCCTTTTATCTGCATCCCAAAACGATAACACCAATAGACAACACATCCTGCCAATCCACAGCCGGGCTAACCGCTATCGTGCAAGTAACGACCCGTTGCTGTTTGTTGTCACCATAACAGAGGTGGTTGGAGTTGGGGACTGGAAGTTGGCAAACCTGATTCTTTCCTTCCTAAGTCATCCGGAGGGCTATCCGGAATATTTCTAACATGTCTTCTCCCTGAGTTGCCTTTGTAATGCTAGTAGGAGCTAATTCGAAATGCCATTTTTCTTTAAGTTGGATCATAAATGGTTTTGTGCCTCTTGTGTGGATGACGCTGGTTAACAGCAAAACCTTATCTCTGAGCTCTCGCTCACAGCGTATCAGCAGTACAGGAACACAGCGCAACAGAGGGATTCTGGAGAGACAAAACAAATGGTATTTCATACAATTACTTGATCAATGATAAAGAAAAAGTTTAGAACAGCCAAAGTACCCACACGCACAGAAAGGCACAAGAACAAACGACAACTAAATATGCTGTATATAATTCATAACAGCTACAGGACTGAAAAGAAAATAGACATGTCATGCGCAATGTTTTTTCATATGTTAAAAGAATACATTCCTTTCCCCTGTGCTGTAGTTATGAATTTGTCAGAGTTCACGTTTTTCCTCTTATTATTTCTCATCGTTAAAGGTCATCAGGCTTTAAAAATATGGATAGCCTGCGTCTTTGCTCTAATCCATCTAATGCACTGTATCCAAAGATTAAATCCCTGACAGAATAGTACCAGATGAATCCTCCTCCTCTACCCCCAAGTTCTTGTGTAAGTGGCAGGATGGATTCTGGTAACAACAGGGCCAAGACTTCATGGAATACGTGTTATCATTCACAGTAATCAATCGTGAGGCTTGCAAGGAACAGAAGTGTTTGCTTAGGTTTGTACTGCTGTGAGAGGGGCTCTCTTTGGCAAAACAGCGGAGACCAAAATACCAACGCAAAGCTGAAAGGTAGGGCTACCAAGCAGGACCCCGTAGCTGCAGGTGTAAGAGCCAGTTGTCTAAAACACAGTCSTCACTGATGGCAGTAGATGGCTTCACGGAAAATGCCATGAACTAATTAGATGGTACCAATTCAATGGTGGCCGATGCGGGATCTCTTTCCAACACGCTGACTTGCTGTAGATGATGTACCTGAAAAGGACTTCAGTCTGCAAGGCCCCATCCTTTCCCCAAATGTTGTAATCCTATAGACCCTCATAAACCAGGACCTCTCGTCGAGATCATGTCAGTGGTGGCTTTGCCTCGGAGCTGATTCTCCACTGTTTATATTCCAGTCTGACACCAGCACTGTTCCACTGATTTTTTTTAACAGTCCCAATGGGGGTKAAGACAGTGATTTTTAGGAAAATGTAGGTGCTTCGGGGCATCTCAGTGAAGGCCAGACTTTCTAATGTGCTCAGGTCCCACTGTGTACACATTATACTGATTCTGTTTGTAGCACTAGCCTGGAGTAAACTCCGTTTAGTAAATCACTTGTGCCTTGAGTCCCAGAAGTCATCCCCTCTAACTGCAAGGAAGAAAAAGGTGTATTCAGACTTCTGTGTGGTTTGGTTGGGCATTCGGTCTCTTCTCCCAAGTAACAAGCGAAAGGACGAGAGGAGATGGCCTCAAGTTGCGCCAGGGGAGGTTTAGATTGGACATTAGGAAAAATTTCTTCACCGAAAGGGTTGTCAAGCATTGGAACAGGCTGCCCAGGGAAGTGGTGGAGTCACCATCACTGAAGACATTCAAAAAACATGTGGATGTGGTACTTCAGGACACGGTTTAGTGGGCATGGGTGCTGGGTTGACGGTTGGACTCAATGACCTTAAAAGGTCTTTTCCAACCTTAATGATTCTATGATTCTATTCTATGATTCTATTTTTTTTTCTAAGTTAATGTAAGCAGTTTATTTTGCTTTCAGGTAGCATCTCCCTATTCAAAGCTCTTCTGTGCTGTGGTTGACACCACAACAGTACCAGTTAGGGTTGGTCTGCAGATCATTTCCAGCCTGAGCGTAGGGACATCTACACCGAGGTAACGTCCGTTCCTGTGCTCACTGTAGTCAAACGTTGTTCTGGTCCGATCTGAGCTTGCCGGTGGAGGGGGGATACTATATTCTCCAGCACGCTCTGAATACGCCCTCCGGGACCCTGGCATCTTACTTTGTTTGTTAAATGAAGTCTGCCTAATGAAATCTGTGCTGTACTGTCCTTCACTTGTTATTAATAAGCTGTCTGACTCAGAGCTTGTAACTTTGAGTCTTTACTATGACAACAGATAAAGTGACAAGCTTTAAAAGAAAGAGCTTGTGTAAGAAGAGGAGGGATTTGAGAACCTTTTGGCCAGGCTGTTCGTTGATTTGTCCAAACAACTGTTTTGTACCAGAAAGTTTCAGGGAAATGTTACCTTCTGGCCTATGCCTCTTAAAAGGCTGGTTATGCACAGATACCTCAGCTGAAAGCTAAAGCCAATACAAGTGCCAGTGCTGAAATCACATCTTAAACTGCGGAGTAGCTGAATGCAGGTTYCATCGTAAATCTACAGGTCCAGGAGTCTCCATCTTGTTATGATTTACATACCAGGGAAATACTTACAAACTTGGAGAGGGAATCGTATTCATACGATTGGGGTCATGTTTGTTATTTGAAGCCGGCTAAAGTACGCTGTAATTCATTTGCTTTATTGTTCTGTTTTTTGTTTGCCTTTTATTTTTCTCCCCCCAAAGAAAAAGCAAACACTTGCACTGCTGTGTATGGAAATGAGAACGCCCTGTCCCCTGAAGGCACAAATACGACCAAGATTAATTTTGTACTAACTCCGTAGAGCCATGGTCCCACAAGAGATGTTTGTTTGGGGAGCCACGTTGTAGCCGCACAGGCTTTTTTTCCCAGTTTAAGGATTAGCAAGGTGTGTCCAAGCCTGAAATAACTATTTTACCGCAGTTCTGAAACTGTGCGATCTTCCATGTGCTAGAGCAAGAAAAGGGGCTCAACCCTCTCCTTGCTTTGGGATTGACTAGATACTCTCCCAGTGCGCTAACTGTAGGGCTGGCCCAGGCCTAGRTATTGGACAGTGCAGTAAACCAAAAATTTTGGGGTATTGTACACTCTCGTATAGTTATTCTGTGCTTCCTGGGCACTACAGAGAGCCATGTGAAGCAGTCTGCAACCAGAGCTTCTTTCCTGCTTCGTCCCTAATCATAAACCCTTGCGTGAAGGGGGTAGAAATTGCTCCATAATTTAGTAGAGATAGAAATTGCTTCAGGACAGCTAAAGTAAAACTCTGTGCTTGCTGCTCCTAAGCTGTCCCATCCCCTTTAAGCAAATGCCCCACAGAGAGAGCGCCTGGCCCAGCTTACAAATAAACTGCCAATTTTTCATTTAACATCCCCAGCGTAAGCAGTATGGATGGTAAAGAATATAGAAGCCAACTTTTGGTTGATGGCAAAACGCCTGCAGTCTCCTATAGCTCAAGAATTGGCCCTAAACTGGTCACAGCTGAAGAAGAGATTTGAGTTGTAGTTACACAGGGAAAGCAGTTGGCTGAAGGTTAGTGGTAGCACTCACGGGTGCTGGCAGAGCTGCTGAAAATGTGTGCTTTTCTGCGGTGTGCTTTCAGAAACGGGGCATCCACCCGTGTGTTGAAAGGGGTAGGTTGGGCTTGGGAAGCTCAGACGTTTGCAGTGATAYGGGTGAGGGAGGGAGGGACAGAGAGAGAAGCTTCTGGCTCCCCATCGTATGTTGGTAGACTGGGTTTGGCTCATGGTTCCTCAGGCTTTCCCTCTTTCTCTGTGTATCTGTCCTAGGACCCTGCCCTGCTTTAGAATTTGCTGCAGAGTTGGTATATCTAACGTGGCATCCATACTGCCACGTCGCGTTACAGCCCAGAGAAATACGTGTCATTGTACGTTATCCACCCCGGCAGCTCCTAATCTACCCTGGCTAATAGAGGGGCCTCGTAACTTCGAGGAATAAAAAAAATCTTCTGCTTAAGGATCTTTGCCACCCAACYCAGTATATTTAGACTGACAAGGACAAAGCATTCCCATTCCCAATGGACCTTGAAGCATGGGGAAGATGACTTGGCCAGAGTCACTCAGAAAATTAGTGGCAGCAACTAGATTCTGGTACATTTTTCCCCCCTTCAAATGCTGGTTTAGAACTGGTAGAGCTCTTCAAAAGTTTCTCTTCTGCTTTAGAATTTGGGTTTGGGAGGGCATGAAAAATGGGAAGTAAATGAGGAGAGGAAAGGGTAGTTCTGTCTAAATCCCCCAGTATCATTTTTATACTTCTCTGTGGGTTTTAAGTACTTAGTTAAAACAAAAAGCTTTTATACTAGAGGCCATAATGTAAGATATAAAGATGATCTAAAGCATAAAATAAGAGGATGGATTAAATGGAGAATAAAAAGGAAAATAAATGAAGAACTTTTGTGGTTAAGTGCTAGGAGCTTTGGAAAATAATGCTCAAATTAGAAGCATGTGCTCTAGAAAGTTACAACATAGGTATTGCAAAAAATGCATTCTTCCCAGAGGATGGGGATGAATTAGGATTCAAAATTATGAAATGAGCTGGGGAAGAGATCTAGCCTTCTGCATAGGAAAACAAAATTTAGATGTAGATCAAATGTAGCTTACGTAGGTAATTGTCAAGCACAATACATGAAAGAAGAATATTTGTGGAACTCCGATGGGTGATGCGGTATCCACTTACATGAAATATGAAAGAGCTGGAATAGAGAAGGCCTGGACTTCAGGACTCAAGGGGGCAATTCCTCGGCTAACTGAATTTGCACAGCTTAGAGGTYAAGAGACATCCCCAGTTTCTGTTAGCTGAGAAGATGTCTTGCTAAAGATGGGAGTGGGCACTTTTACGCTACTGAAACAAATGAAGTTTAAATGACTGTGGGTACTCTTGTGGTTATTCCTTTGGTCTACTGTTTTCAGTAAACTTCCTGCATGTGGATAGAGGAGGTGCATTAATGAGGCAAGAGAGAGAGTTTATGGCTTATGGATCCAGAGGTCCCATATCTGGGAAGGGGACCTTCTTCCTACTTGTCGAAGAAATGGCCAAAATCATTATATCTAGATCTGGGACAAATTATTTGCTAAAATTTGCAGTGAGCTGCAGCAATTTCCCAGTTGGAGAATTAAGGAAGGAGAAGAGAATCCGGAGCTGGAGGCTGAAGATTAAAAACATTAATTAGAAATCTCTGCATGTGGCTATCTCATCCCTGTCCCTATATGTAGAACTCAAACGGATGCAAAAGCTTATTTCTGTGTCTCTGTCCAGCACTTCTCTCACAGCACAGATATTCTTGCTGTGCTTTCACAACCAGGCTTCTGAGATATTTTTTTGTTGTTAACTGGTCTGATCCTGAACTCTGAAGCCTTCAGCACCTCACCCATCACGCTGTAATGTATAACCTTGGAATGTAATCTTTCTGCACAGCGGATGGTGCACTTTCCAACTGGCTCATTTACGAAAGACACAACACAGAAGGGAGACGAGTGCTATTCCTAACCTGAAAGAGCCAGCTGAGTTTGAATGAATAAGGAATGGAAGSTTAAAAGCATCATGGACAGATTCGCTGGATAAATATACACTTAAATATATACAGCCAGATCATCAGCCCATGTAAATCAACATTGCTCCAGTGAAGCTAGCAAAAACRGATTTACACCAGCTGAAGAGCAGGTCGTGTGGTCTCATCTAAACTAACAGTCTCAAAAATGTAGCTGATGGAGGTTTGTTGAGGAAGTGASAGAGAGGAAAATGGGGAGGGATATACTATCCTATACAGACAGTAGTAAGGGGAAAAAAGAACAAAAGAAACAGGCAGAAACCAAAGTAAAAGGGTGAAAAGAGTGGRAAATTCTCAGAGCATGACCATTGCTTCAAAGTGTTATGGCTGTCCTCAACTGCAACAGCAAGGGCAGAGCTTTGCCGCTTCGTTCAGTGGAGTTGATGCCATGAGAAAGCAAAATACCGTAGTGCGCCCGACTTACACGGCGTTAATGTAAATCAAAAAGAGGAGCAATGAATAGGAAGGCTRTTCATTTCGTTTGCACGTTCAAAACTGTTCTTATAACGGAGTGAATAACGCACACAGGCTCCGTCATCAGCCGCGGCCACCAGACTGGTCAGCATCACGGCTGACGGCTGGCACTCAGGTGTTAGAATCATTCCAGTTTTTCCAACTTCCTCTCTGAGAGTAGGTCTATCTGTGATGTAGCTTGTGAGCGACTGTCAGACCTTTGAGTCTTAGAGGAAGAAAAGCGCTGGGAAACTGCTGTGGTTCCAGCTCGGTGATGGCTGTTACTAAACGCTGACTCCAGGATTCATCCCACCAAGTACGAGTCCTAGGCTGCATATAGGTCTTTCTAATTTTATCCCTTTGGAATTCCTAGAAGCCAGACAAAATTGACTTTCACACAAGAATCTCCATTGTTTACACACCAGAGTACTCTGTTCAGTCAACGAAACGTGKTTTTTATTAGATTTCCCTTGGAAAAAAAGAGACATTTTAAATTAAGGGAAAAAATGTTTGTTTTGGGTTTTTTGGTGAAATATGGGGGTGGGGTCGTGGTGAGCGGAGAATGCTAATGCAAGACCCAAGCTTTTTTTTACAATTCAAAGGTTATCAAGTGCTCCAGAGCATCCTCAGCCGAGAATGGCAGAGTAATTCAGGTGGGAAGGGACCTGTGCAGGTCTCCAGTCCCACACTCTGCACAAAGAACCTGCAAAGTTAGATCAGGTTAAAGTTCAAACTTTGAATTTCCCTTGGTTTTGGATGTGACTGGTGTGACTTGTGCTATAGCTTTAACTTACAGTGGAATCACTAGCTTCAAGTTAATGTACTGATTTATCTATCTACATCCATATTAAACGGCAGGGTATTTCTGTGGCTGTTTGCAAATGTTGAAAAAGGAAGGATAGAAGAGAATTTTCAAGGATATGCCTGGCTATATAAACTAGCTGTTGTCTGCACTTCATGCTATGCCTGTGAACAGAATTCACTCTTTATTACCAGCACAAAATGAGTATGAGGAAAGTGCATTTGAATCCTGTTACACTGGTGTAAATGAGCACAGAAGACAGAAAGCAATGGGGGGATCTAGTCCATGAGCCCTGTATGGAGCAAGACGAGGGGAAAAAGGTTAATGAACCCATGAGAATATGAATTCRTATATATCCTGGCTTGATACTGGAATCGGTGTTGATGTTTATAACCATCTAGGGTATGGATTTGCTGTTGCCGGCTTCCCTTATGGAAGCAAAATTAATTTGGTCACTGCTGTGCTGGAACTGGAAGCAAATACTTACTGTGTAGCAAGTAAAGTATCTGGGAGGAAGGAAATAAATAAAATAATAGTACTCTAGTAGTAGATTTAAAATCTAGATAAAGAAAATGCAGTTTGCTTTAAATGTCTACCTTGGTGATTCCTATCTGGGCTGCTGGAACATTACCCACATTAAGGCTTCATTATGGGAGAGTCAAAAATGTCACTTTTCTGACATTAGAACCCAGGCAACTAAAGATCAATTACCTGTGTATGTCTAATTGCTGGGGTCATAGTCAACTCTGTGCTTTAATTTTCCACCAAGTTGTTATTTCTGTCTCTCTCTTTGTTTTCCTTTTCTCCTTTAGCAATGACATTTGCATTCCTTTTAGCAAAATACCAAGGTTAAACTAAAAATAATTCTGCCCATCAGTTTTAGATTAGGACTAGAGCAGGCACAGATTTACTGTAAATGTGTATGTAATGATTGCTGCATACACTGCCAGGAAATTGCTACAGTCAGACATTTGAAGAATTAATGTTTTTTAACATAATCTGAAGTTAGTTTTGATCACCAAGTGATAACTGCTATTAATATCTGCGTGAATCCACCTTCTTCTATGAGAAATRAAGATACGTAGAAATGGTTTCCTTTCCTGAAACTGAAAAGCTTTTGAAACTTGTGCCATTCTCGTTGGAATTATTCTGGAAAAAGCAGCAGCACACCCCTGAATCCCAGTACCCTTGAAATCAGTGAGCTAACGCTTATTGAACTGCTTTGTGTTTGCAAGGTTTTCATCTCTGGTTGTGAATGTGAGTTACCTAATGCAGTTTTATAAATATGCCCTTGCTTTTTTCCTAGTGAAAGCACAGATTTGGTGTTTTGGGAGTTCAGTTTGTGTGTCTGCAGGGCTGGACACAGGAGACCATGTACGGAAGTGTTAATCCTCCCTCTTCCGAAATGCAGAGATTTAAAGGAAGGTGATACAATATGTAGTCCCACATTGTTATTAGAACCAGCTCTGAGTATGAAATCAGATTCTCCTTCAAAGGCCTATTGCCCCGGAAGGCCAAAGTCTATGGAAAGTAATCGGTTTCTCTGTTACCCTTTCAAAAGGTCTCAACATCCAAAGTATGAGATTATTTTTGATCCCTGTGGCTGAGAGAAAATCTGTAGCTTGCTTTCGCTGTCATTTGAAAGGGCTAAGTGAGATCACCAGTGAAGTCACATAATTGTCTTTTCCTCCTCAGTTTATCCGTTGATCGTGTTGGGGTCTTCTTGGCAGCTAACTCATTTTGATGTGACRGCGTATAGTGAAGATGATCTATGTGGGATCTTGATACTCTACCGAGATGTATTTTAGGCAGCCAGTCTGCATGACCCAACCATTTAGCACCACGTTATCACTAAAAAACACCAACCCAACACATTAGCTGGAATTAAACAATATTCCCTTGACACACTGTATATGTTCTGCTCTCCAGACAGCCACAGTATTAATTTCCCTAAAACTAGCAGTATACCCAGGAGACAAAACCAGCCTTTGAACAGTTGTTGATTCTTCAGGCTTGAATGGGATAAAGCATCGTTAATGCTTACAGTGTTTTGGCTTAATATGTTAAATTAAAAGAGCTCCACATGGCCCAGGATTCAGAAGTCCTGCTTGCTCCAAGCGGTGGCTCGAGGCTTTAATATATGAGCAGCAACAGCTTATCTTGGGGCAGTGGTGTGGGTCCTTCCTTTCATCTGTCTGTCCGTTGGCATTCCTACTTCTCTGCATGGATGTCTCAAATCCCTGCGGAGCTGCTACCGAACGGCCAGTTTACTGCTTGGCACGGTCAGTGCTCCTTCTCCCACCTTTCCTTCCTTGCTTATAAACCAGCTGGGCAACCGAGCTGGGCTGGAAGCCCATCTGCTAACCTGCCTTCAGCTCGAGTAGCTGTAGCTGTCCCTGGCCGTTAATTGGAGCCATATGCAGGAAGCACCATGATTTGACCATCGCTGCTTCTGTGGCCCTCCCTGCAGCTGGTTTGCTAGCTGAGCACCAGTCCCTCTCTTCTCCGTCGTTAACGGATGCAGCATTGTTTAATGACTGCAAGTGATTCAGAGACGTCAGGTGTGTTCTGTCCCAAGGATGCAAAGTTGCTGAGAGTGCAAATGTTGGCGCAACTGTTTGTACAGATGGGTAAGTTAGCACGTATCTGAGCGAAGTCACTGTTCTCATTCCTAGTCGTGGGCTCTACTCGCTATGATTTATCACAAACCTTAAAGAGAGACAGTAAAATTTGCTCAACATTTATTAGYGTGGCTATAAAACTTCCATTTTATTTGCGATGGCTTTGGCTAATAACAGTGGATATTTCAGATAGAGACATGTAGTTGGAACAAAGACAGTAGTCTGTGAGATGTTCTCTCGCTGTCTTGTTTATTTTAAATCTGCTGCAGTCTTGGCTTTCTTCACTGTAGGTGGTAGAATATTTTTACACGCACTTACAAAAAGATCTGAGTATTTAAATTTTTTCCAGTGTAATGGGGCCATGTGTAAATTTGTGAATCAATTTCTTAATAACTAATGCACTGCAGACTAAAGAATCCCAGTACTAAACTCCTCTCCGGAATTGCCTGACCTTCTTTGGAGGCCAACGGGTTCTCCTTCCTTCTGTAATTGGTCCTGGGTCGGCTGGCTTTGTGTCCTCCATCTGGTTTGACTGATCAGTGACACTTGTGAAGCTCAGACAGTGATTTATCATCACAGTAAGACCTAAACCACATAGCTGAACTCCAGCATTCAGTGCTATTCTTAAACGTACGTGTTTCTTATTGAAGACGCCAACTCTTGAGGAATCTGACTGTGCAGTTAACAGGCCYCAGTTACCAGGGACTTGTCAGAGCCAAGCTTTGCACCGGGAGCTTACGCTGTGTCCTTCAAAGGAGCAAACTGTCATACAGTTAGGGACAAAGCCTCTTCCGTGAAGGTCACAGTTATCCTGAAACCTGGCTAGTGCGTGATCACTCAGAGCCAGCTTCCCAAGCCGGAGCTTTTCGCGGGAAGATATTAGGCTTCTCCTGGAAGGCTTTGCAGTGTGAGATGATACGTGATCTAAAGACACATTTGCTCTGCTTCCCTAGAGCTGGATGACTCATTGTAGCTCGTGCTGCTCTACTCCACCATCTCAGATCAAATGAGAGACCATCGAAGGCTTCACTGAAGTCGAGATTTTAAGAGCCCTGGGCCAGAGAAGAAGACTGAGAACCTAAGAGAGGCCTGAATGCAATAAAAAGGGGTGGTAGGAGATTTACCAAAGCTATGGCTGTAGGAGTAGAAATCCTTGCCAGAACCAGCCAAACATCTGGTCCCACATTTTCCAGCAGGCCTAGGAGATTATTTTCTTTTGAAAATAATTTCTATTTTTATGTACTTTATATTYGACCCACTAGGAATTGATTCTGTTTGCTACCAAAAAAAAAGGTGCGCTGTACAATTATGTACTGGTTTCACAGGCTTAAGTAGTTTTAAATAATGGCTTTCACGCTTTGTCTTTTTGGTGGATTATATATCTGCAAACCTTGATTCATGTGTATTGCTTCAGGGTAGCTTGCTTGCATTCTCTGATTGCACCTGATTGCATTCCCTGTTACGGATACTCCTGTGCCGCATCTCCTTAGTATGGCGGCCGGTCRCAGCCTATAACACTGCTATCACAGCTATGCTATTTTGAGTCACAAAAATACAACAATTAATGTTGTRCTTTTGTGAGCCTCTGCAGGACCAATGCTTGCAGTGGATATTTGTCATCTAGAGCTCGGTAACGTTGAGTGTTGAGGTTCTACTTACACAGGGCTTACTGAGTTAAAGGAATGCTAACAATTGATCAACTACTTTTAAAGACTTAATCCTGTAAGGCAATTAATTACCTACGCCTACTGGCAAYGTGTTTATGATCATTAATAACATCTTGAAGGGATGTGTTCTTAACATGTGATATATATTGCTGTCTTYAATGGGCTCATCTTCAGTTATTAACCTTTTGCAAACCACTTATACATGCAGCTGTGATATAAAATATGGCTGAAATAATTTGCAGTCAACATTACCTCCTGTAATATGTCCTAAGACAAGCTGAAATATTCTACTCTGTCAAACAGAGCTTTTAAAGAATTCCCCGCTTCCTTTGGCTTTGAGGAAGGGAAGTTGTAAATTTGATTTTGGAGTTGTTCAACTCTGGAACTTTTTAAACATTTACTTAAGGTTAAAAAAAGTTCTGGTGTACAGCTATTGTGATCGCTTTTACATGCATGTGCATATGTGTGTTTCTTCCTTATGAGTACGGAATGAGGAGCRGAGAAGATACATCATAAAATTAATTTATGTTTCAAAGCTCTTCTCCTATAATAGGAGCACAAAAAATTGACCTTAAAAAAAAAAGTCCCCAAAAAGTATCTGCCAAGGAAAAAGCTTTCCATTCATTCAGGATTCGACATATGTTTTTTTCATTTACTGGCCCTAACAGCTGACTTATCTGTTAGCTAATTACCTAGTGACATTTAATTGAAACCTAAAAAGAGCCCAAGGCCTAAAAATAATCACAAACCAAAAGTGAACACACCACTCGTTTGAAATGAACACTGAGCAGCAGGGTGATTCCTAACATGTGCTGTTGATAACAACGGGGGTTTGAAATCTCATGAGGTGGCAAATATCTCTCCACCTTTCTGGGATCATCTGTCCTTGTTGCAGTACCTTGGGCTCCGTCGTATAAGGGCTGTAGGCATTCAGTAACGTACTTGGGTATCGGGCTCCAATGGCTCTCTGAGCTCCATTCATTAAACGTGCGCTCCAGCACTTTCTTGAATCTTTCTCTTGCCTRTGGAGGGAGGACTTGGCGTCCTGTAGAACTGGAAATGTTTCTCCATGTGCTTACCTTTGCTAAGTGAGTTGTGCCTTGTATTTACTAGGATTAATTCAAAGCATGTGTACGTYTTGCAGGATCAGAACTAAATGCTGAAATATATGCGTTGTCTTTGTCTCTTTTTCCCCTCCATTCCTAAAAAAAGAAATCAGCTTTCTGATGAACTGGTAAGGCCTTTTTTTTAAATTAGTTCAACGTGTAGACTTTATACTGTTCTACAGATTTTAAAGTACAATGTCCGAAATCAAGCACATAGAATAAACCAGAGCCCGTCATAACACTACTCGCCAACAGAGCTCACAAAGGTGTTGGTTACTGACTCGGCCAAAAGACAGAGCAGAAGTGCTGTACCCAGGTGGTTCAATCTGAAGAATGGCATTCAGGCTTTAGGTTGTAATGTGCCTTTCCTAAAGTGCTAGAGAAAGACTTCTGGGGCTGTGCCAAAATAGGAGAAAAAGTCAGTAAGACCATTTCTTCCTTTAGTTTGGGGCTATCTGTACACTTTTGAGAGCTGGTAAACCTTTCCAAGAAGTCTGGTTGTTGATCTGTCCTACATCTTGCCTAACTGTTACATCTTATGTACTATACGTAGATAGTACTTATTTCCCAGTTTCTTCCCAGTGGCGTTAGAGCAACAGAATGCATACTCTCTAGCTCTAAAAGGAAAGAAAGTGAGCCSGACCATCAGCTTTGAAAGTCTGTGAACAGCAGGCAGGAGTCTAACAGCAAGCAATGACACAAAAATGGCATCTTCTCAAGAGRCACCGCCTGCTCTCTGTTGCACCTTTATGGTTCAGTCCCAGGCGCTCAGAGTGCATCAGGAACTTCACTTCTGTAAGTAATACTGTGAATTTCTATCGGATGTCTACTGCGTTGGTATGTGTTTTTCACAGTGTCTGCCTTCGCAAGTCCTCGCTGCAGTGCGTGCATTCAATGCACTATATACTTTATGAACATAAATCAGGGCAGTGGCCTCCACGCCAGGGAGTTTAGCTACAGCCACGGATGGCAGATGGATACGAGCAGGCAGAAGAACACAAGGAAACAATTGTGCACTGGTGCTCGGTCTGATGGACAGTGGTCTCAGCCCAACAGCTGCCTGTCTGGCTCTAGGAGAAGAGCTACTTGCATGCTTCTGTATTTGCAAGGTCAAGGCCTTCCTTCTCAAAAGAAGCTTTCACTCCCACCAGCCCTGCAAAGCCAACTTCACTTGAGAGAGAACCCCTCAAGGCTGTTCTAGTTCATGCCTCTCTGACAAACAGCGTCAGCAAAGTTTTGATCATCAAACMCTCTTATTTAGTAACAATAGAGATGGAAAGGCGGCTTTTCTGCTTGGGCAATGCTTGCTCTGATGGGGTGGATGTGATGAAATTGCTATCTGGTTTGTAAACTAAACCAAGGAGGTCTGGAATTACTGAAAAAGAATAAATATGAATGGCCCTGAACAGTGCCACTTGTCTGAATGTAACCAGACWTAGAGCTGTTGTGCGGAAATCCCCCTTCCAGATTTGTATCTGGATACACAGGGCACATCTAGAAATAGAGCTGGGGAGGAAATAGCTTTCCCGTTCTGCAAAATTTTTTAAGATTTCAAACTTTTTCTGTTTCGCAACAGGATGAAAATGAGATCTCTTGAAGTATTTAATGGAAAAAACTGAGAGAAATTCCAACATAAAAAATAGCTCAGGGACTAGATCACCTGGGATGTAGAAAACCCACATTCCTCTTTTGCCTGAAATACATGAGGAACTTGAAGGTCTGAGATGAATATTCAGACTCCTAACCTGTATAACCCATCAGTCACCCTCTTGCATTGAGTCTGCTTGATCTGTAGCAAGAAAGGTATGTCCTCAGTGTGCCATTTGTCAGCTGATGATCTTTGCAGTCACTACGGAATAACTGCGACTCAAAAATTTTTGCTAAAATGTGAGAGATCATCCAATGTCAGGCTAAAGCATCCACCTCGAATCACTCCATTTTCAAAAAATGGCCACGCTTTGCCTCTGAACAATCCTGTCCTTTGGCACGTGTCATGCCATGAACCCCCTGTAACCTAGTACCTCTTAAAATGAAGAGCCATTTTATGCTTGAGGCTGTGCAAGTATTGCTGTATCTAAAGCAAATCAGTGGATCCTGTTACAACAGAAGCGTATGAAAGCTTACAGGTATCCTTTGGGCATAGAGTCTTGTACGCACGCTCTCCTGTCTAGTGTCTAAATAATAATCTGAATTATAGGTGAACTCTTCTTTCTTGCTTGGAGGTATTTATCCTGCAACCACTGCTAAGGGTGTGAGACAGGACACAGTAGTGTACTTTAGGTCACGCAGGACGACCTTGACTTGTCATCTGGTGTACTGAGGTACCTTTGAGGTCCAGAGAAGTGTCATAMGCAAGAGTCAGATTTTCTGTCCAACAGGGCCTCTTCTGTATGTTTTTGTGGTTTACGGTAGGGACAAYGTGTGAGTACTTCAGCCACAAGCATGTTGGCTCCAAAGGGAACAAAATGTAAGAGTAAATTCTTTAATCCTATAGAACTCATTACTTCAAAATGCCATCGATAAAGGACCAGGCAGTGACTGAAGATTAAGATTCTTAAAACAAAGCTGTCTTTGCCATTTTTAATTTCTCCGGTTGCCTGGGCTGAGGATTAAAGGGACTTCCCTCCCTTCTCAGTACTTGCTTTGGGTTTGCAAAAGGCAACATTCTCTTTACAGATAGGACGTCAAGGACAGAGGTCCAATGTAAGTTATTTCCTTTTATACAACATCACTAATTTTATAGTTTGCTCTGAAAACAATATGCTTTTTAACTTGATCCACAAGGCAGCTAATGAGCTATAGGCATGCTATCCAAGCAGGCCTGAATATGAAAACCAGATACCCCAGCGGAAAGATCCCAGGGTTTCAAGCCTGCAGAACCTATTTACTCCTCTGAAACTTATATTTACATTTCTTCTGCCCTTCACCCATCCCTTCTGCAAATGAAGGGCATATTAGGGCTGTGTGTGACCATGTACGTTAGGAGTTAGATGGGGGTCCAATCGTTYGTGATTCCTCTGTTGGCCCTCCGCAAAGTTAATAATTGTATCCATAAAGCATAGTCCGATCTAGTGGTGGTTAATGAATGAGTCCTGGACCATTTCCATAACTGGCTTTGGTTTTAATCCTTGTCCAATTTCTGAGTCTGGTCTGAGTCTGAAACCTCAAGGTCTCTCTGACTTTTCCCATTGCCTAGTAATTAGAGAACAGTATTAGCCAGGATTACTGGAAGGCGTTGGTCAAATTCCGSAGTCCTTCCTGATGCAGAATACATTATCAAGAGGAGAAGGGAAGCGAAAATATCATGTTGTCTGGGATGAACATCTTAGTCTGTCTGCTGCTTAAACATGGAGCTTGGAAAAGCTCCATTTTGAATCAGAATCTCTAGTGCAGATAAATGGCAGCTTATTTCTGGCGGACTTCAAGTTCCTGCATTCCCAAGCAGAACATCCTCTTTTGTGTCCTTAAACACCTCATTGCAGGTTTGAATTCAATACATAGAGCATTTCTATCCTGACTGCATCGAAACAGCTGTTAGCTCTCTTTTACATTGCAGACCCAGGAACTGTTCGGCTGAAGTATTGGAGACACAAGGAGTAACCTGAATTCTGCCAAGCCTCTTTTACATTATTACCTCTAGATACAGGATAGGAAAATTGGTGTCCATTTTAGAGACTCCATATGCCCCAGCATATTAAAAAGTATAGTCAGTGTAATGGAGCACTAGGCACGCGTCTTCCCAAGCAGATCAGCCAGTTCTAGGTCATTTTAACCTATGCCCTTTGTTAATTGTTGTTTGTAGRTCAGATTTTCTTTTGCCCATTTCTCTGTGGGTTATGAGAATGGCTGGTATCTCAAGCCCATTTCAGGCTGTGTCTGGCTCGCTCTATTCAKCAATCCAGATGTTTTTTACCATAGGCATTTTATAAAAGCCTAAAACAAATAAATATATAGTCCCGTCCCTTCAGCTCTCTTGGGATTAAATATTCCCAGAGTGTTATTAAGGCTAGTGCGTGTTTTCTTCTCTTAAACAGCAGCAGCAGTGAACGGCAGATTCACACAGATACCGTTGCAGGCTTGTACATGCCAGTGCTTGGGAATCGCAGCCATAATACAGCCTGGAGCCTGCATCCTCTCTCCCCCTGGGACCCTGCCCCAGTCTGCGTCTCGCAGCTGATGTAAGGGGCCAGTGTGTCAGCAAGAAAACCACCGCGCGAGAGCCCTCGGCCAGCCTGGATGCGCAGCACGTACAGYAAACAAGGTCTCCTCTCCCTCCTCTGCGTCCCCTTCCCACCACCAATAACCAACATTTACGAATGAGACGATTTGTAGCTGCATCAGTGGAACTTTAAAACAAGCATTTCCCTGGCAGATTCATTTGAAATACCAAGTGGTTTTATAATGGGAAAAATTAACCAAGAGGTCTTACATTTCTTTTCTGTTGTTGTTTATAATCACGGTCGACAGAAACGTCATCTTGTAATACTTCGCCCACTTATCTTGCCACACGATTATTCATACCAGAAGTGGGGATGGGAGGAAAAGAGGCTTCTGTGATTGTTATGTTTTGTAACCTCTTCCTGTTTTTAAAAGGAGTATAGTCCGGAACCAAACTGTATGGSTTTAACTCACCCCAACATCACCTCACTGCCGCCAGAACCTTTGTTAATGCTCACAGGTTCCGTGTGTACAGCTAAAATAGCCCTGGAGCTGCTCTAAAGYGTGCTCCCGGGGAATTAAGGGTGCAGAGCTCTGCCAGGCTTGCAGCGGTTTGCTGCCCTCTCCGGCCAAGCCGTCTGTGCTGGGAAGGGACCGGGCTGCTCTCCATCTTTTTCCCAGTGGTGAATTGTTTTGCACCGGCTTGGGCTAGAGATGGGCGTCTAGTCCAAGATCATCCTGTACCGGATTGGTTTAGCTCTAGGGGCAAGGCTGGGAAATTTGAACAGTCCTTTTAAATGGTGGGTTTAGAGTGTCACAGAAATGAAGTAGGAGATTAAGGCGACTCTTGTGGTAAATGTTGATGGGTGTAATGACCAGAGCTATCTGCTCATACAAAGAATAAGGGGAATGGTTTACTGTCATGGCCTAACAGCACACTCGAGGGGTGACCTTTAGGCTTGAATATTTAGAGTCTGATTCATCCATACGTTGCTCTGTTGGCTGTGATGCAGCCCGAATTCCGATCTTGCTTTCCAAGGATTCCCTGCACCAACCAGTCACTGAGGACATAAGGGCTGTTGATATCCATTCCTGAGCTACACAATATGGTAGAAACCCAAAGGGAGGCAAAACACCTAACACCACAAACTTGGAATATGATAATGTTGAATTAAGTCCTCAGTCTTCATTTTTTTTTTGTTCTGTGTCTCATCTAGGACTAATGRCCAGGGTACTAATTAGTGCCAGTGGAAGAAAAGAGCTTAAATGCACACTTAACCACAAAAAATAGATTGAGATTTCCCAAACAAATTTAAGAAAAGSCAGCAAGTATAAATCAGTTGCTGGAAAGTTTAGCTAAGTTAATTKTGAATTGCTTTGAAGTCAGTGTATGTAAACAAACATATATACATAATTATTTACCACCACATTATTTAGAAATTTGCATGTGACAAAACACCAGGCTAATCAAAACACATTTCTTCCACTTTATTATTGTTTATAAATATCTCCTAGGGTTCCCAGGAAAAATAAAACCCCTATCACCGAAGGCATTATGTAACTAGGTAACAGAGGGAGCACTCCGGTTAGCAAGATAGGTATGACATGGGAGAGGAGCAAGTACGGTGAAATGAAGTCACACAGTTAATCAGTTACAGAGTCGTTAATACAGCTCATTCMCATGAGTGTCTTTCCATTGAGAAATTCTTCTTGTGGCTGCATTTACAGACACAGGCAGCCTTCGAGCTTCAGCCTGTTGGCTACCATCACCTAGTAAAGTCTATAATTTTGCTGAGCCAGCTGTCCTTGAGAGTTCAAGGGGAAGAATTCATCTGTGTGCTTTGATATCTCCCCTTGAGGGACAGCGGTGGGACTGTTCCCAGAACTTGAGGGGGTTTATATTGCCTCTGAAAACTGAATAATCTCTATTTTACTGTGCTGTGAGGGTCATTTCTATGGGATTTGTTGCTTTATGCATGCCAGCTTACACCTCTGCAGCTCTTGCGAGCATACAGTCCCCCACACAAGTAACTAATTAGTGTTTCTTGCTCCAGGCAACTCTGTGGTTCTGCAGTTCTTATACACCTGGCAATTATCAACAGCAGCATCTGGCTATCTGCAGTGGGTTTTAATGTCTTGTGTATAAATCTATTCTTAAATTACACCAACCATGCATCCTAGAATAAGAAGTAAGACCAGTGCATTATCTGTATTCTGTGCAAAGGATGAAGTGTAATGTCTCCCGTGATACAGAACAGCCACGGGTCTGTCATGCTACTGCATCAGACAGACGTGATGGGAGCATCATTACTGGACAAGCAAGAAGGCAGGAGAAGGYAATTAAGGGAATCTGGAACAAATTCTCCCCATAGGAGCTGATGATGTGATGGTGACTTACGCCAGCAGAAAAGCTGGTCCACTGAAGCTCATCTAAGATTTTGGGGTTATTGAGTTAAAAACTACTAAAGGTATATTTTCACCTTCAGCTGATAAGGAGATGGATGCTCTGACTAATTACCCTGACTGAGGAGGTTGTTTGGAATAAATAGATAAGCTTTCATAAATCTGGAGTTATATGTGATATGACCGACATATTGCACTTAGCCTGGCTTTAATTGTGTTGTATGGGATGATGCTTGAACTGGGTAGGGAGGGACAAAGCATACCGAACCAAGGACACAAGGGTAAAAACTAGGTCCCCCTTCTTGTTTCCACCAAGGGTAATGGGAGCCTGCCTTGTGTTTCAGCATTAAATACGTTAGGATAAAGGTGCTCAATTCTGATTCCACCTGGATCCACGGTGGTGATCCTGGTTAAGTCAGTCCTGTTTCTGATTAGAATAAGTAAGATCAGAGAGCAATTCCCAGCAAAGAAATTCAGAAACAGCTTTGGGACCTGAAATCCTGTTTCCCCCGCCASCCAAGTTTCAGCTGCATGCTCCAGGGTATGGTAGGCGAGGAAGAACTAATAGACTGGACTCAGGTCTGTCTTCCATTTCTGATAAATCCTTTCAGGCCCAAAGCACTTCCAGCTTACAAAAAAAATCAGCTCTCATGCATGCACAGCTAGGGCTGTAAACAGCTGTCAGCGGCTGTCCTTCACCATTAAAAGGACGTTCTGCCAGAATCTTTATTCTTCCATCCAGTGCCACCCAGAATGGATTGGTCATTTTTTGCTCATGTCATTTAAAAGGCTTTGCCTTGGAAAACTGTTCCAACCCATTTTAATATCAAACTGTGAAGGCCAGATGGGCCCCTGCATCGTGCTTCCAAGGAGCCTGGGTCTGCATCAGCTTATTTAAGGATTTCGAACAGGGGCATAAGCTAACTCTGACCTACAGCAGTATCTCCAGTGAGCAGGTTTAGAGCTGCACCTCACACGCTTTCCAGAAGTGTAGCAGGTTTTCAAGGATTAGCTTTTGCTCTGATGTGAGAGGAAGAAATATTGGGGTGTAGAAAGAAATGACCCTCAATAAATGACCTCTAACTGATAGGTCACAGTTTTCCCATTCCTTCATGATTTCAACACTTACTTTCTTCTCTGGGACAAAAAAGCAGCAGCTCATAAATTGATCATTTGAAAGGAAAAAAGGGAAAAACCAGTGAGATTARAAAGTGTGGATTGGGGCACTTGAAACACTATGTTTCAAGCATTTTGAAATATCTTGCTTTGATTTAATAGTAAAAGTTTTACAAATTTGTTTTAGTGGAAATTAGCATTTCTCAAGTAAATTACTCAAGTTCTGGAAAAAAGGAAATTTATGTTCAGTTTAAAAAAYGGAAAAGAGAAAGTTCAAAAATTGTGTTTTTCAGACAAGGAAGTTAAATTAAGAAAAGATTTGAAACCAGAGGAGAAATGTAATAAAAATGTTTTCCATTATGTTCCCATATGTGCTGAAAGCCAAATTTCCTAAGTTTTTAACCTGAAGGAGACATGGTAAATGCATGCTGTCCCAGCCAGACTGTTACATGAATGTGTAATTTTTAAATGGAAATCTATTATAGCCTGAACTCTGAGAAAGGAAAGGATGCTGCCTAGCAAGCAGGACATTCTTGTTTCATTGGGGGAGAAGAAAATAACTGAAAAACCTCCAACAAAAGACATTTGTTAAGGTTTTATACGTAATAGGAAACTTTGCACATTTTTGAACAGGGTGCAGTTGTAGTGGCTTAATGACAAAGACCATTGAGTTTGTGAGGAGGCACATATAAGTGAGTCATGRGGAGATGATTTCTCCAAAATCTTAAGGAGACTGTGACCTGCAGATTCAACACCAAACTCCTTTTGTAAGGTGTGGTGCTCCCTTCATTTTTTCTAGTTAGATTGCATCTGAAAAATTGGTCGGCCCTGCAAAGTTTCTTCCACTTGCAATGAAAAGCACTCACTGGGTGAGTCAGGGCTGCATCTGAGCCCCAGCTAACTGTGAAGTAAGTGGCTCCGTGTGCTTATTGCTGCTCTCAGACACAGGGCACTCTTGTATTTTTAGGTATGAAATTAAACTATGGCTCCTACCACCCGTCTAGACGCTGGTGTCACAACCAGTGCTCTGTAGACCTGTTTAGGCTTGTATTGCATTTCTTACAGCCCCTGTGTTTCTCCATCAGTGGAAATGGAATTAGCTTTTCAACTCTTCAGGTTTTAATAGTAGCACCAACACTCGTCTTCTATCAGGGAAATACCCTATTGTTTCCATTCAACAGTATTGTTTGCAAATAAAGACAGCCTTTGTCTTGGTTTGCATTATGGATTTAAACAACTTCACCAGACTAACTAGGAACTGTTTCTCATTTTCATTTCTGCCAGGAATCACAACCATCTATCTGAACGTTCAGCCCGAAGAAGGTTAGAGGGATCCGGCATTGCGAACTAAAACACCAGGGCACTATACATCATGCACAGTCTGGAAGGTAATGTTAAGGTAAGACTTAGCTGGAACAGCTACCAACAAATGGCTTTTGCAATGTWCAAGTTTCATCAGTTCTACAAAATACGGGAGTTTGATGCTTCCATCACTCCTACTAAACTAGATGATAGCAGGCTAAGTCTGTAAAACTGCAGTGCTCTGGTTACTCCTTCTACCTCTTTTACAACTTTCCTGTGTGTCGTCACCACCCAGGGAAAGAAACACCTAAATTTAACTTGCCACCTCCCAAAATAATTTCCAAGACTGAAAAAGGGAACTGAAATAACTACCGTCACACGAACTTTTTCAGGAAAAGAAACGCTTTAGCCTTTTTCCCAAAGATTTCCAAATTATATCCAACTTATGTYTTGCTTGGAAGGGGCAGCTACATTTTAATAGGTTCATTGGTTATTTCTTTTCTGCCTCTGTGTTCTTAATGATAAAGGGTAAATAGGTAGATCTGATGCCTGGGTGAGCAAATTCTCACGGAACTTCTCCAATTCAGAGGCATGAGTTAATTTTCTTTTTCTTTCCAATGCTGGTTCATGCATCATATGACAAGACACATCTGTTCAGTGACTAATATAAAGGGAATATCCCATGCGTGTAAGCGGCACAAGCCTGCCTCGCACTCAACCTTTCTGAATTTTTTTCAAGGGCTGGTTATGCAATAAATAAATGGGGACAAATTCATCCCAGGGAAGAACTTTTAGTCGGCTTTGAAAGCAGCAATTTGGCCTGGAAAAATATCCAACATCAAAATAATAATGAGTGCATGTTACTGCTGACAGTCCTGGAGACAAGAATTCTCCGTGCATCCAGAGCCAACTTCTCAAGTCCTCTCTCCTTCATATCTTAGCTCTTACATATGGAAAACCCTCAGCAGAGGGGGTGGAGAAAGGGAGTGGGAAGGGTTTGTAAGACTGAACGCCTCGAGATTTGGCTTTCGGTGAACCGGCATGCCAAGCCTCGAAAACCAGCGGTGAGGACATCGATGGCACCCTCCGCTGTTTGCTCCAGCGCTGAGCCCAAGGGATCCCACGGGGAGAGAGGAGGGCAAAGAAGAGGGGCCATTGATGTCTTCGTGCTGGCTAAGGTGCCAATAAAACACCAGACATTTGCCTTTTGCAGTCCATACACCGGTCCTGTAGGACCTCCCTGTAGGCCACTGAGCAGCCAGCTGAAGTGAATGGCATTTGGTCTGTGCCATCTGGAGTTGTCAGTTTAATGATGTAGGACTCAGGGAACAGTTTAATAAATAAATCTAGCCAGTAGCCCTAGCAGTCCTTGGAGCTTTGCAATACTTTGAAACAGTTGTGCAATAAAGGGGAAAATAAGAACGTATTGAAAAGGAGTATTTCATCAACTAGAGGCTGGAGAATAAATCAGAGAAAACCATGTACTGAAAGTAATGTATCTGTTAGATTTGGCCGGACTTTGGGATTTGTTTTCCTTTTTTTTTTCCATTCACAAATTGTTCATCTGCAAATTGCGGTCCACAGCTTCAAATATATAACTGCATCATGCCATTAAAGTTTATGAACCAGTGTCACCAGTGGAGCTCTGTTACYTCCACTAGCTGAAATATTTGCCTTATGTATGTTTTTATGACCTTTTTCATTATTCTTGATGGTTTGATGATGACAATATATTCCTTCCTTTATGTGAGTGACCCGCTACATCTTTTGTTCTCCTTTTTGACAAATTAAAATTCATAACAGAAGTAATTGCTGGCATAGCAGATCTCTTGGGATAAGGGAGGAGAGTACTCCAGGGAGAGAGAACAGTTATAGAATCAGAATTGTTTAGGTTGGAAAAGACCTTTAAGATCATCGAGTCCAACCGTTAACCTAACACTGCCCAGCCCACCACTAACCCATGTCCCTGAGCACCACCAAAAGGCTTAGCTCATAGCTGGATAATCTGCACATGGGTCACCATCCATTGCCTGAGGAATTGGATCTACGGAGTCTATCTCCACCATCTCCTCCTCTGTAACACTGGTGGCACAGGCATTCGGGGAGCTCAGTGAGCACCAGGGCGGTATTGCTGGTGGTAATGGCAAAAGCAGGAGACAAATGTTTGGTCCTAGGAGAGTTTTAGAGCTGTAGAAGTTCTTTCCTCTTCCAAAGGTGAGACAAAAAGTTGAGCGCTGAATAATTTGCTCAYTACTTTGCTCAAGTAATTTTGGGAGGTCTTTATCTTCTCTTTCTATAGGTGAGTTTTAATGTTCTAATCTGGGAGTTATTTTAAAACCCAGCCCACCCCTCCCARTGGAGCTCTTGCGTATGATGACATTTAAATGCACTTTGTTGTAAATAATTGCCTGCTTTTCTAGACTTGTTTAGAAAGGGGATAGTGTCCCTAGCTGACCGTCTCCCATTAAGACTTTTAATTTTTAGCGAACTATTTCTAACAGTCTGCAATCAGCTCTAATGATTATCAGCCACAAGCTGTAGATTAAGCAACTATGCCGTTCCTGTGTTAGCCTTTGACTGAAGCTATAGCTCAGTTTTTACTGATCAGCACTACGGATTCATCCTGCTTAGACACTCCTTTGCAGCACGCAGGCAGTCTTTACCGCGTCAGTGGAAAGATGAGGGTAATATTGTGAATGGCGAGGTTCCAGTTCTTCATAACTGAAGCCGTGGGATGATTGCCTTTTGTTTAAATGTCAGAGGATCATAGATGTCAGAGACGAGAAACGGCCTTTTAGATCATCAAATCTGCATCACAGCATGGAAGTCATAGAAAACCGAGGCAAGAGTAACGTTGTGTGAGCGTYGGTGTTACCCCATTGGAGTTACTGTGAATTAGGAGTTGGGACTGACACCCCAACGGAACCCAACTGATGGAGGGGCACATGGCATGAAGTATTCACTGAAGAATTTTACTGAACAACACATATGGCCATATTTTATATCTCACGGTTAAAGTAATATGAACTATGTTAGGAATTAACATGAAGAAACTTTGGAGGCCAAGCTAATCACAATTCTTTAAAGTATGGGCAATGAACCATAACCTGGATATAAAATATTTCCCAATAGCTATTATAATGCAACCAGCTGTACTCTGATTCACTTGCACTGGTTAGCTCTTGCACTGAAAATAGCTTTGAGATCGATGCTACTGCTCACGAAGGGAAGGACTGCTCTTGGTACAAACCAGCACAGCTCTGTTGGCAGCAACACAACATCCCCTTCTACCAGCTGAGAATCCAGCTGGTATTTCTTTAATACTAATACTGTTATGTAACCCGGAGTAACCGTTACCCCTCTTCCCTTAATCTTGCTAATTACAAACCAAGAATACATCTATATCCTTTCCTTCCTGGGCGTTGCTCAAGCACAGAGTGGTCGAAGAGTTTATTATCTAGATTGTGAGGCTCAATCCGCTTCAAGCAAATTAAGACCTAAAGCAGCGCTGTGAGGTTGCGAAGTCCTCCTGCCCCTGTTTCAGAGATGCTGAAAAGGAAGCACTTGGGAGTTCAGTTGACTCGGTTTGTGAATTCTCTGGTAGAGCAGGAAAGAAAAATTATTATTCTTGACACCTTAGTTTACCCACCCGATTACTCTCTCTTTTGCTCTACACTTATTGTATCCTCTTTCTTTTTTTCCTTTTTTTTTCCCATGGGTTAAATCTATTTGATTTTTTTTTTCATTTGTGTTTTATAAAAATGTGCTTTGGCAGGAGTTGTGATTTTTTGGTTAGTAATCCACTTATTTTGTGGTTTAGAAAATATCTCAAATAACAACTTGGACACGTTGACTGTCATTGTTGGCCACTCATGYGGCATGAGGAACATGCAAGGAAACACGTCCTTTCATGTCTAACCCCCCCTTCCCTAACAAAAAAGTGATCCACTTCCTACCGTGTGCATACCTTTAAGGTTGGAGGGGGGCTGCAAATTTCATATAAAAATACTCACAGGTGTGTAACCTTGACAGATAGATATAACCACAAACATATGCATATCTTTTATGTCTTTGTCTCTCTGTTTCTYTATTTCTATACATGTAGCTGTATATCTCTGTCCTCACAGTCAAACATAAAAATACACTTTTTTAACTGGAGGTATATTTGTTCCTATAAATATATTTGCTTGTTGTCYGCATTTTCATATACTGTAGCTGCCACATAGCTCAAATATTGGTTAGATAAAAGCTCACTTTTTCTTTCTTTTCTGTAAACTTATGAACTGATAGGAGTGTTTTTTTTTTCATAACCAGTAGATTAAGTCAATATGCCTTTTTCTCAAGGATGAGGAAAAGAAGCTGAACTAATAGCAGCTGTCTTTCAGTAAAATGTGTATGATGATGACCGTAGGATGTTTGAGGATGTCAAATTTTGTCAGAAATAACAAGTTTATTTGCATACGTTTGTTCGTGCTTGTGGTTACCAGAATAAAAACTTGCGCTGTAGGTGAAGGCTAAACACTTAAGAGCAGATGTATCACATAGTCGGAGTAAGCTTGTTGTATATATTTATGGTACATTCTATAGGTCCCAGTCAAGATCTTGGCTCCCTCGCGCTAGGCACTGCATAAACAATTTGCGAGARCCTGACTCTTCTCCAAGGAGCCTAAATAGGCCAGGGAAACAGTTTGACGGAGGAAGAATGTGAGGGATGCAGAAGTAGTTAGGTTTTATCGGCCTGTTGGAAAAAAGATGACTAAATATTATTAATGGCAGCGTCACTGTTGAACGTTGCCTGACTAAAGACCGCAGGACTCTAACCACATTTTCAAACCGCTGTCTGCACAGGCCATTGCAAACTGTTCCATGGAAGGCATGCTGCCACCCGGCATCAGACCTGCTTCACTTCCTCACTCTCTACTTACCATCAAAGCTATCATTCACGGTAACATGTAACAGGGGAACCTCAGGCTTGAATTCGTTATGAAACCCYTGGAGTCAAACCAGCCTGGACAACCAACCTTCTGTTTAGCTGCTTCAATGTGCATTTTTATGAGGGAACCAGTGTGGGCTTCCTACAAAGTGATTCATACGTCATCTTCCCCAAGCTGCGGTGATTATCGCAATGGTTTCTTGCTTTTTAACCGCGTTCACTTACGGACTGTCATTCGAAGACTAAGAAATCTGGCTCCAGTCACCAGACTCTGTGGTATACGTCAGACGACTGGAGAGTCTAAATTGTTCAACCACTGTCTTGTTTAGAGGCTGTTTTGAATGATGCTTTTCCATTATTACAGGCTTTACTAATTATTTAGTTTTATTGCCGTGATGCTAACAAGGGCCAGTACTGCAGWGGGACAGCACTAGGCAAACACACAGTAAGATGTCTGTGCCTGAATCCTGACTAAATATTGTAGTACACAGTTAATTAACTCTCACAAATAAATAGAGGGCTGGAATGCTTATGAGACATTTTAGGTTGGGTTGGACCTCAGTGTGGGTCCTCTTGCAGATCCTCAGCAGAGGCGGCAAACTCCTTTTTAGTGGAGTAAAACTCTTAAGGTTCAGAAAGAAAACTTTCATATGGYCTTGAAGAAAATCCTCACACTAGGTGAAGTTAAGTTGGCTGAATTTGGTTCTTTCAAGTCTTCTCTATATGGAAACTGGTTTAATACCATCTTCTTGTAGATTCAGTAAGCTTTCGGACACATTCAGCCTGTGTTAAGTTGTTAAATATTGGAAGTTCTGAGTATTAGTCCTTCTACCGATGGCTATTATCTTCAAAAAGATAATGAGAGGGGTTTTTGCTTGAAAGACCTCTCTTGTTCCTTCCAATGGGAAGCTGCTCAGAAGGTCAGAAAAGCAACAGGGAAGTAAGAAGTGTCCGTSATATAAAACTTCCTGTGATTCCCAGAAATTAACAGCTCACTCATGCAGCTCACAGTAGTACTTATGCCAGCAAGTTGAAATAAAATACTGAAAGCGTCAGAAAGATGTTCGTCAAATACTCTACAAACATAAAATAAGAAACATAACAAAAAAAAAAAGCCCCAAGGGCAATGTTTGGAAAGATACCCAGGACCCAACTCCTTGTGGGGTGCTATGTACCTAACTAATGTAAATCTTCTCCTACATCCAATATTCAGCCAACCATACCTTAAAAGAGTCCTTTAATAATGTTGCTCAATGAACTTAGGCTCTGAAGCAAAATTCCTGAAGTAGGGACACAGTTACATTATGCATCTCTGGCCGAGTGCAGTTTCTTAGTCACTGGACATTTCTCTCCTTATGCTTTTGATGAACCCTATYGGGCGTTTTAAAGTATGTTGTACTAAATGGTTTGGGTTAAATTCAGCACTGAGATGGTCTGAGGTGTAGCACAGCGTCTGGAGGGACAAACTGGGTGAAGTCAAGTTAGCTATTGCGCTCCAGAAAGGCATTTCAGGGTTCGTACAGAAGTTCAAACAAATATTGCAGTTGACGTAATTTATTGTAGAGGGATGTTGGGGAGCAGAGGGGAGAAGTAACTGGAAGTGACTAAAGAGCCAGAGYCTAGAACTTCTGACATGGAGCTGGATGATCAAACCACCGTAATATCCTTTTTTTCCATGTAAATAACATGTGATGATGAAGACAGTGGAATTTTACAGTGGTTCGTAAGCAAACTAGATTTTCAGGTTCAGTAAYGTTGCAGATCAGTAGTTGCTGTTTTCAGTTCCCAGGTTAATTTTATGGAATATTTTGCATTGTGCCAGACCCTAATTAATTCCAAATGATTTCTGCTTTCCCTTACTTTTTTCTCCTTTTGCATGTTACTGTCTTACCAAGGAACGAAATTCTCAATTTTCTCTAAGACCGGTAATTATATGCATAAGTGATGACAAATCTCAAGCGTTTTTCTGCAAACCAATTACAGACATTTAGGATAAGGATAGTACACTTCCTTAAAAATACATTAAAAACTCATTTAAACAAAAGTAAATGAMATAACATTGCTAAGCTACTAAAGAGAAATTTCAACGTACACTTTTAGAGGACACAAAGACCTTCTTGTTTGTTGCACGATATTTTCAGACTATGATTTCTAATATATCTTGACATTTTTTCAAAGCAGACCGTTTCTGGTACATCAGCTTGTTGAACTAAATATTAATCTGCTTGCAAACTACCTTGGATGAAGCACTTTGTAGTTTTAGGGTATGCTCTTCGCATTCACTTTTTGTAAGAATGCTCGGGATAAAAATCAACCTGATAGAAACAGCTGAGTTTTCAATAACTTCAGCTAGCCCTCAGTAGCATACACTTAAACTGATGTAGACAGTGCTAAAAGATGCCTAAAAACCTCTGAGCGTATGAACCTGTTCCCTTCTGCATTGGACAGGTGGGACTAAAGTGGAGATTRACTCGTCTAGATAGAAAGATTTGCACTGGCATCTCTGCAGGTCCGCTGAGAATAGCCAAAATGACTACAGACGCTTTCTTCAAAACGGTGCTGCTGATGGGGCTTTTCCCCACTGTTGAGGACTGAAGAATGTGGTTTGACTTCCGCTTGTTGCGACTTGGCCCGTGCCAGAAAAATTGTCTTCCATCTCCCCACTTCATCACAGCATTAATCACCCAGCGCATTGTTCAGATCTCCCTCTTCACTGCTGCTTCAGCCTTGCAGCTTGTTTTAATCACACATTAACATGCTCGGATTTATTAAGCTCCCGAATCACAAGGTCCCTAAGCAGAGGGCTGAAGAATTTGCCGGGGCATTTCTTAGCGGCAAGACACTCACCCTGCCCTTGTGTCAGGAAGGTCAGCAAATGTCCCAGGTTGGTTCTCTTGTCCCATAGTGGCAGCTATCGGAGTCAAGTGTTGGGGTATATCTGCAGGAGGAGCCAAGGGCTTTGCCAGGCTGGGAGAAAGTCACRGGCCACAGGGATGGGTCATATTCTGAATTTCTGGGATCACAGACCTACAAAGAAGGGGGTCACGGGCTTTTGCTAGAGGGGGTGCAGCGGGGTTTCTCCGCTGCCTGTGTTCTTCTGTCTGTTTGCATTCCCGTCTTTATCATGCCAGTGATTTCCTTCGCTCGCCTCATTTGTAATAATGATAACATTGGAAAAGCTTGCCCTTTCAARGAGCCGGAGCCCTTTGAGTCATAGACCTGCTCTGCTGAATCAGAGCCCTTTTCTTCCTTTCCAGTCCTGTCTTCTTCCCATCCTGCCTCCCTGTTCAGGAGCCCTGCCAGGTGCCGAATGACAGCATGAAGCCTTTCTTTAAAACAAAGAGTTTAAAGGGACAAAAAAAAAAAAAA
>JASVER010000094.1:852582-886851 GCA_030449065.1 Oceanodroma leucorhoa
CGAAGGCTAGAAAAGCAAAGCATTGCTGCCTTTCTGTGTGCATCCTCCCCCTTCCCCCTGGGAGCCAGGAGCCGGAGTAACCGAAGTAAATGCATGAGACTTTAATTCGAACAAGTTGCTGGCATGGCTCTGGGCCAGCGTCCCCCCCCCCGCGCCGGCTCCCAGGCCCCCAGGAAAGAGCAAGGCGGGGGTGGGGGCTGAGTCAACAGCTCAGATGCACTTTCTCAGCAGTCAGCTGGGCAGTCCATTCGGGTTAGTCTGTCTGAGTGGGATTTCTGTCTCTTCTTATTGATCTGTTTTGGATACCAGGCACCGGTGTTTTCATACCCAGTCATGAACCGGGAGGCAGAGGGGTAAAGGGCCGAGGTGAAGGAGGGTGCAGATGCTGGCACAGGCAGGGTCTCCAGCATGGAGCAAATGCACGACGAGTCTGAGGAGAGTGAAAACCTGGAGAGGGTAGAAAATAGTGGGGGAGGTGGAGAGATCAAAGATGAATACAATAATGGAAGAGGTGGAAAAGGAGGAGGAAAGAAAGAGGAGACCGCAAGGTACGGGGGCAGGTCTAAACGGCACAGGGCTGCGGTGCTTGGTTTGTCGGACACGCCAATGAATAGCGGTGGCTATTCATAGATGGTGGGGACCATCCAGCTGTGTGCACTGAGAAAGCAGCAGGCTTTTAAGTAGAGACTGATTAAGAMGGGGAGGAAAAAGAGTAAGGGGAAGATGCAGCAAGGGGTCGGGAGGGTGAGGCGGTGGCGGCGACAAGACACAGCATGGGTGTACACGGACGGAGGGACGGGCAGTGGACGCAAGCGTCGGGCCCAGAGTTGTTATAAACATCCTGCCTAGAAAGAATCTTGCTTTTTCAGATATTTCGGTCTGAAACTGTTCCAGCTAACATCTCTCCAAATAACAAATACTGTAATGGATATTTACCCYTACTTCCCCCCATGCGCAAACACATTGTCAATCATTATTTTGGCTAAACATTTTTATGACAACTTCCCCTTCCCTAAAGTCGTGTTTATTATTACAACTAAACAGTGAATTTTTTAATAGCCGCCTTATACATCCTTTTAGATGTCTTCCCTAATAATCCGAAGAAAATTCTCATAAACTCCCCCTTAGCAAGAGAGTGGCAAGATTGCTTGGGCAGATTAGCCAGGCACATTTTCGCTGCTGTATATATTTTACAGAATATGGTCACTAATAGCTAATGCAGGACYAGAAAGCCATGAGCAGGACTTTCACGAGACATTCAGCTGCTAAGCTTGGTTACTATCAAATTTATGTGCTTATTTATGTATTTGGACTGAAATAGCACTCTATTTTTTATTTCCTTAYAACTTCTCGACAATGACAAGTGTTTGCTTTTAAATCCGTGGGTAAGAGATCTGAACACCTAGGGGTTTTAGAGCATGACCATGTAGTCCTCTTTTATATCATACTGAGCAGTAACTCACAGAAGCTTTACCAGTGACTTATCTCCAAAAGAAGCTGCTTCKCCATTGCTTCCCACTGTACGGAGTCATTAGTACTCATGAAAACTGCTGCCTCATAATTAGGGTAGAAATTGTCCCCACGTAGTGTTGATAAGCCTGACGGCGTATTTCCTGCCAGAGGTTAACGACAAGGCGCTACCCCACCTGCTCGAAAATTGCACTTACGCTGCAAGGTAGAAGAAATCAGAATTCATCATCCTGGGCAGCTTTCCTCCACAGTGAGAACTTCARTTAAGTTTGTGGCCACAGAGATGCCATCAGTCTCTAATCACGTCCTGCTTTGACGCTAAATGGGTTTTGTTTTCCAGTTCTGGGAGCTGTGCACTCAAATCCCGTAGATTAGGCATGTYGTTTGTTTGTGGATCCTTTGAATGTTTGTACAGAAAGCTGCCTTTTGATGAAAAAATAATAATCGTAATGATAATACCTGGATCTCAGATACTGCTTCCTACAAGTACTTTTCAAAGTGTTTGATATTGCATTTAAAGTCCTTAAACAAATCGCTGCTGTAGACCTTTGTTCTTCAGGGCCACAGTGCACAAAGTGAGAAGGGGCAGACTTATGCTACAGCMAGAGGACCCAGGTTAAATACTGGGAAAAGCATCCTAGCAATAAAGAAACAAATTTTTCAAAAGAGCTTAAACCTCACATAAGTTCACAAAGAATTTATTGCTTTTCAAGAGCAATCTCCAGCCCAAGCAGTCCTTATCAACAGGCCTAACAAAAACTGCTTTTGGAAAGAACGTGGACAAAACTTCTCCCGTCTTGGAAGAGGGTACTGGATGTTGACCTGGAGTTCCCTTCTGACTCTGCTTCTATGAATATCCCCACTTTATACATGGGAAACGAAGACAGAGAGCAGTGAAAGGCCATATCCAACGTCATGAAGCAAAACTGCAAGTAGAACTTAGGTCTGTTCTCTGTGGGGGCAAGCAAAAAAGAGGGAAAACAACAACAACAAAAAATGAAAAGCAAATAATGGATTCATTACAGGCTTTTTTCCTGCCTCTCCATTCTAGGCTTTCCTGCATTTCTTCAGATGTATTTGAAAGGAATCTTTATCTGTAGTTCAAGAGTAGACCAGCTTATCCAGACCAACTTATCTTCTATCCCAGCCCGTTAAAATCTCCTTGTATGGATCAGAATACCCATGTATAGCCAGAGGAATGCTTGTTTCTGGGCCATTTCACCTGTACTTGCTTGATGGATAGTGTGCAGCATTTGTGCGGTACGAGGTCACACCAGCTTTAGGCAATTTGCACTGTAAYAGCAGAAAGGAGCTGCCTAAACATAAGAAATCATTTGGCCCATGCAATTTTTCCCAAGCCAATAAAATCTATTTTATTCTTTATGATTTTTTTGGTCACTTTCAAAAATAATTGAAAATGCAACACCTATACACTGAGTAGTTAAGAGTTAGAAGGGAATATTGGTCCTTGCAGTATTAGTGGTTACCACTCATTTGAAAATAATTGCAGCCCGAGATAAAAACCGATTGCAATAGCAAATTTTGTTCAAGAACRCTGTTCTCATTTTGAGGTTACAGTCACTATCCTCCTCCAGTTTTAGCATCGTTTGGTATTCAAGAACTTGAAATTAAGACAAATGCTGCTGGTTTTGAACTGGGTTTCAGCCATTAATCACCAGGGACGCTGGTRAGATTCTCAGCTCTGATAAGTTAGAGACTGTCTCTCCCTTACCTTCCTTATGTATCCAAGCCTGGTGTGAGTGTGCAGCTTATCGAGAATTTAATGAGATAACAACTAAAACCTCCTTCCCACTGAATCCAAAATTCTTTTGAATTTGGAGGGAAAAGCAAGAGGATATTGCATGTAATTAGCCTGTGGATGAAATTCCTATTGAGATAAGCCTGAATCAAACCCCAGATCTGTGCACCCCTAGATGTAGAGGGGAAAGTGAAAATCGAGGCACAGCCTGGTCTCCTAACCTGGATCTGGTTTCAGATCAAGCTGTACCCAACCCATGTAACGTGCTAAATCAGAGAAGTCTAGGCTTTGGGACTGGTAGAAAATTATTTTGAAACCTTCTTCTCTCATTTTCTTGTAYAAACTCGAGTTTTCAAACTAAATTGAAAACATTCACGGAAAGCACGTGTGCCTCAATTYTTTTCATATTTTCACCAGAAAACAGCAAATCCAGTTTTATCTGCAAAGAAATAGYGTCAACTTTTTGTCAAAAAATAATAATCACAAACTGGAAAATAATCAGTTTTTGATGCAAAGTCAYAATTTTCCATGGGAAAACCTCCAAATTCCATTTCAGGGCATGTCAACATTCTAGATGAATGAAACAGATACAGGCAAGCTTTAAACTAGCTCGCTCCRGTACCAGTAAGAGTCTAGTACTGGCATATGAACTCAACATAGACTACTCTACCCACTTCTCCAACAGAAAGTTGGAAATCAGGTACATGCACAAGCTCCTATTAATACCGTGTTGGACAATGGCTCCGAGCCATCTTTTCCTTTGCCTCTGGCCAATATCTTCAGAAAAACATTAATGAACTCAGTAAAAAAATTAATTAATCATTCTGTCTTCAGTACCAGATGTTGTATGGAGTGGGAGGGGGAACACTGCCAGTGAAGAAAACTTACGGTTTTCACCCTGTTGGGGAGCTTTATTCTGCACCTGATCTCCGCTCCGCAGCTTCTTCAGTGCCGAGAATCTGCAGAAGAAATGAACCACCGGTTTTGCTTGCTTTGTAACAAGGAGCAGCCGGTGTCCGTGTTTTGGGGAATCTGAACCTGACTGATTTGCAGACAATCAGGCGGGAAGCGTGTGAGGAAAGCTGAGAACGGGGCCCAGATCKCCGCCACCTCCCATCCACTTAACAACAAAGTGATATTTTCCCTGCGCAGGAAATCGGATCTCAGTCTTTAGAAGCAGGACAGTCCGGAGAGCAATTGCCTCTCTCCTGGCCAGACATATGCCAGTAAGTGTTGGCATTAGGCACAAAGAGAAAAGGACAAGAGATTTTCCTATTGACCTTTGCAAGCTCTAAAAAGGCTCCCATTGGTAATGCTAAAGGCAACATACATTATTGTTCAAAAGAGAAGTCCCTCTAGCAAGTTCCTGATGGATAATAGTGGTGTTTACTTAAGGAAACTGGGTAATCACAAAGGTTATTTTTTATTGGGTGCCATCCCTTTTAGCATCCTCGTACACAGCCGACGTCAATGTGTGTCATTAACAATGACTTGTAAAAGGATACAGCAGTTGCTAAGGAAACCTCTGTTGCACAGGAGCTAAACAAATAACAGCAAATTAAGCAGGGAGCAGAGGCCACGAAGGGCCTGATTCTGCAAATCCTTACCCATGCAGGCAGTCTTAGGCTGCAAAACTGGTCTCTGGGCTTTGCTAGGAGATGCTCAACCCCTCGCAGGAGAAAAAGTTTGTAGACGCAGGTTGCTTGTAGGAGACTCCTCAAACTTTTATGCATTCGCTAGAGCAGATCAAAGGCAGCCTACAGTAGAAATAGCACATAGCTATTTCTGGCCTCTGAATATAATTAATTGTCATTTGAAAGCATCCGTGTAATCTTTGTTGTGCTATCAATTTAACTGAGAGATGCTAACAGGAAACATCRATGTACCTGGCCTTCAATCCTCCGTTAAACTTCAGGAAGTGTACAGCAGATTAGACACCTTTAAGCATTAATGAGATGTGTCCTTAGGACACACCCAGGYATCCCGGTGTGTTTCAAAGAGTCTGAGAGATTTTCAGGGAAGGTCGTTCTTGGTGGTAGTGGTTGCTGCTTTGACTTTCGGGCTGGATGGGTACGTCAATAGGACCCCTATTTCCAAAGAATGACACCCCAGCTTTACAAGAGTTCTGCGGAGATGCTTTGAAATCCTTTTGCCTGTGAAAGAGAAACGAGAATATTAGTTCAGGAGAGATTTTCCTCCATGCAAAGTCCTGGTTTTGGGGGGGGACAGGTATTTTTCGCTTCACGGTGATTAGACAAGATCTTGCAGAAAGACGAGGACGCGCAGCCACGTAACAGCTGCTGGTGGAGAAGGCTCTGCAGCATCTCCAGGTCATCCATCACACACCACAAAACAGCCCCAGCAGCCTGCAACAAATGCAGGGTTTGTAACAAAAAGTAGAAAATGGTAACCTGAATGCTATGGAAACGAGTAGATCAGATAGGGTGGTGTAGCCCTGCAATGGCAGGTATTTTTTACCTGCATCCAGGTAAAAATAACAGGGTCTTATGACTGCTGGAATTTAACACCGAAAGAGGCATTTCAATACAAAAAAACCACAAAGTTTCTGACCGTGAGGAATAGCCCCACTCCACTCAAGGGACTTAAAGTGGTTTATTGAAGTTGTGATTTTAAACTAGTTTAGTTAAAGGGTTGGAAATTGCTGAGTAAACATTGATTCTTCAAGTTCAATCAAATTTGTTTCAGTTCAGTTCAAGCCAGGAAGGAGAATATTTAGCCTATGCTGGGATAAGCCACTGCAACCAAAATAATAGTGACCATTGTAAATTTGTATCAGTTTTAAGTTAACCAGTGTGAAAGTCTGTAAGTAGACAGTAAGATCTTTAGACTAAAGGACTCTCTTTTATGCACATTTCCACTGAACCCAGGACAATGGGACCAGGATTACAGGGTGTTACCATGATACAAATGAGACACAGTATTAAGAAAAACAAGTGTTACCATAGAAACAGCTGATAAATGGGCACATGCAAAAAATTTGCGCTTAATTTGCTTGTTTAAATGGGAGGGGAACTATTTTGATCCTGCTTAATTACAGCTGATCCTATTTAATTGCATTTTCTTCTACCAAGTCCAATACAGTGTCACAGTTAGAGCAGCAGGATARAACTCCAGTGATTTGTAGTCTTAGGTCCTGCCACTGGGAAACTGAGGCAAGGACAGATGACTGCGCTAGCTCCCACCAGCTTATTGACTTATCCTTGCCTCAATTTCACCCATCCAGAAGCGTGACTGTATAGCAGGAAAATGAAAATTAAGAAATGCAGGAGGGAAAAATCATTTGCTCACCTGCTTTGCTTGRGTGGGAATAAGATCGGGTCCTACGGTTGCAAAGGAGGGGGGTTGTCTTTTCCTATTTGTCCTTTGCAAGGTGCTAATGCTGATTTTAAGGTCGCAGGAAAAAGAGCTCCGCATTTAGCAAAGCGGAAAAACAGCAGCTAAGTGTGGAGAATCGGAAACCTGATTTGAATAAGAGTAACCAGATTGTAGGAACTTTAAATAGAATGGCAACTAATGTAATTAGAATGAAAAGGTTCAAAGCACATTAAAGGGCATTAATATGCAATAAGGAAATTCTTAACTTGCTATATCTCCAAATACACAGTCCTGAAGGTGAAAGGAGCAGTGCCCATAAAAGCCATTCTTTTGGGAAGGGCATTGGGTTCAGTGCATGAGAAAGGCTCAGTCGCAAAAGCCTTCCATGGAAAGTTTGGTTATTGCAGGGCATTTAGCACGACAGGGGCTTGATAACAAGTGCTAGGCGTGCTCAAGTCATGGAGCAGATTCGCGTGTGAGCTAAACAAACCTTCATCTTGCAGTGTGATGCACATGAGCAAAGTCCTTCAGTCTCTCAAGGTCTGCCAAGGCAGATAAATGTATAAATAGAACAGAGAAAGGGCCACACCGGTTCAGAAGTCCAATTGCTCTCCTGAGCTCTCTCCTGTAATGGCTGGTACCAGCTGCTCTGAAAGAAAGTGCGTTCTGCAGTGAGCAGCTCTGGAATCAGCTACCTTCAGGGAAATTCCTTCCCAGACTCCCTCTGTTAGATGTTAGCTTAAGTCCTTATAACAGATTATGCCCCCAAGTATAGCTTCATTTCAGCAGCAGATTGTTTTATTTTAGCGGTAGAAATGGAAATGACGTTTTTTTGACTGTGGAACGGCATTACTAGCATCACTATTCTAACATTTTTCAAAGCTTTAAAAAAMCAAATGAAAAAGTCCCATTACATATTATCCTTTCTACATTGAAAGGATTAAAACCAGCTAGTCAACACAAGCCCTGTATGTCCTAACTCCTTTTCTTGTAGCTTTAAACGATTCATTTAAGCTCCCTGCACAAATACATATTTCACCTAATGGAACTGGAATTTTGCCATGGATACCACTCCAAGCAGGATTACACCCCTGGGCATCCAAGTAGCTGGGCAAATATAAACTTTGTGATTTAAACTCCACAAAGATAGCAACAAATGCTTAGAAGAACAGAAAACAGGAGCTGGTAGACGGCAAATTCTCCTTCTCGGGACAGAAATATTTCCGTGTGGAGGTGTCATAGTCACCTCTGGATGGGGAGGCAAAGACCACACGTGCTCACTCATACCTACACACAGGCACYGAATATTCTCACAGGAACTATTCCCAAGCATATGGTTAACAGATTAGGTTTTAGATAATGTGTCCCACGTACAGTAACTGCCATATGCCAGATCCCCCGAATTAAAGACTTACATTTCTCTTGCGTGGTGACAATGCAACTTGTTCTCCCGCAGGAATCCTCATGGTCCTCCTCRGACTGTGGTCCAAGGAAGGCTGTTAGACAGTTTTTTGGACCTTGCATTCGTCAAGAGCCGCTGGGACATAYTGTCTCCCCAGTGTTGGTGTTTTAACTCTAGGGACATAGTTCTCCTTCTCGAATTTTAAAGGAGTGCAGCTAACAGTGTACCTCTTAAATGTTTGGTTTCTGTGATCTGCTTTTTTGCCTTTTGAAAGGAAATCTTAAAAAAAAACAAACACTCGTTTCCAGTCTCAGTGAAAGTTGTTTCCTACTAAGATAAATAAATAGATGTGAGAATAGAAAACATACCCGCTCTAGTTACATCCTAGGCATTTATGTTGTTGCAGCATAAAAAAACCTCCAGTTTTAATCCCACATAATGGAAGATGATCCTCCTAGGGGTAATATTTAGGCAGGAACCGTAAGAGTCTATCCACAGYTTCTTAAAAATAATAGGCCCGTGGTTGAATTCTCTGCTCTGGGATTTGCAAATGTCTTTACAGTCTCTATCGGACAACAGTTTTCTCTGGAAAGGACCGTGTTTCCCAAACTAGGAAATATCTTCTTGCTACAGCAAGGAAATTTCTCCCTCCTCTTCCCCTTGGTGTTGGTCCCTTTGCTGGGGCTCTCGCCAAATCTGAATGGGAGAGGGAAGACAGAGAGGCTGTCCTCGTGAGGGGAAAAGGGGCCCAGACACAGTGCCATGGTGGTTGTCACGAGCAGGAAAAATGAGRGACGTGTCTCAGCTTTAATTAACAACAATGAATCAGCAATGATGGGTGAGATCTTTGGCTGGTGTACGTCCGTGGAGCTAAGTCAGCGAGGGGACCCAAAGGCATGACACCACAGACGCTGCTATTTTTGTTGTATCTGCCTCTGGCCCTCTGCATAGTTTTTAGCAGTAAAACTGATTTTCTACTTCTCTCAACTTGCCTGCTMAATCACACGCGTTTCTCCTATTTTATTATGTAACTTCATTGTCTTGAAGCAAGAGATGAATCCCAATGATTTTCGTTCTCCTCCCAGCTGCTATTTGCTATTCTATTAAGGAAAGCCAAAACCCAAACACAACCCAGATGCTAATGTGAATTCTAGAGACGCTGGTAAGATTCAGTGTTATAGTTTTTAGCTGAGAAACCAGAATCTTCTGAATCCAGTGATGGAAATGTAACTGAAACCATTTCCAAAGGGAGGCACAATAATGCTAAAAGAGTGGATAGCTAGGAAKTTTTTATAATTGCATCAATTACAGATACGACCACAGTCCATTTTGCATGTGAAAGGAAGTGAAATAGATGCTCTGGGTTTAAATATCATCCCATACTGGCATTATTASTTGATATGAAAGAAATCTTTGACCCTGAAGGCTTTACAAAAGTCTCTTCTGGATTTGTCGGGGCATGAAATGAAGTTCCYACTGATTCTAAGCATATCTTTCATAGCCCAGCGTGTAAGCGTATAACGTCGTCTGGTCTGAAAATGAAGATGACACCAGACTTCTCAGTGTCATGTAAAGCAATGACCTTCTGGATTTCACAGAAACTRCTGAGATTTCAGACGGAATGTATTTGCTTCTAATTAGAAGCCCAGACCAGAAGTAGGAAACTTATGCAACAAAGTAATTAAACCGAATTCCTCTCAGTCCCTGTGCGCCTTGTGTCCCATCAGGCAGGAGCTTCCATTTTAACGAGCCGTGTTTGTCAGCCAGGGTCTCGTGGTGGGTAATGCCATGAGAGTCAACGGGTCTGTGTTCGTTCATGCCAGCTGAGAACATGTCTAGGTGACACCAGGGGGTGAAATACCCAGGCTGGAATGGWAAGCAAGGCAGAAAATATCGGTGGCACAGAAAAAAATTGGATTAAGTCTTAATTGTGACACGTAAATTATATGTCATTAAGCTTMTGAGGTTTCTGTATTGAATCCTCAGCACGACTGGAATACTTGCAGAAACTCAGGGTACTGCTCATCAGGTGGAAAATAGGTTCATCAGGCTCAGGTTTCTTTAAGTGTGATACAATTGTGCCTTGAATTAGCCCACTCCCTTCCAATGACCTTTCTTGCAGCATATTTTGGATATTAAGAAGAGCTGGATCTGGGGCAGAGCAGTTCATCCCTCAAGCCAGGAAGCTGAGATGCAGCCAACTCAGAGGAACTTTTTTTTGTTGGGTTGTTTTTTTTGGGTTTTTTTGTTTTGGTTTTTTTTTTTTTTGGACTGTGCGTGTTGCCAAAAGATTAGAAATGACAATCATCAACAAGAACGAGAGCCAGGGTAGGACAGGGCTGCCTGCAATAACAGAGGGAGCCCCTCTGGAAATGCTCCTTCAGGGTTCACGGAGGCCAAGGGGTTCTCAACCCTTTTCATAGGGTGGATGATGTTTTAATACTGAGATTCTCTGCTGAGAACATGATCCCACGGACCCCACCTCTCCTTTCATTGGAAAGAGAGAGAGCTTCAGCACTTGCTTACGTGGGAAGTGACGGTAATGGGAGAGAACTGAATGTAGCTTTAGCTGCCTTTAAATGATTTAACAGCTGGATATAAGGAGATGTGACTGCCACTAAAGTTGTTCCATTGGTTTTAGGRGCTGGACTGGCTTCCAAGCAATTGAGCCAATTTAAGAGATTATATATGGTRTCTGTGGGAACCCCAGATATGAGCACCAATTTGCGACAGTTATCTTCTTAGGGCCCCTTTGAGAAAAGGAGGTACAGCCGGCCCCACCAGGCACCCAGGGAAGTGAGGGGGTGATTTTAAGATGCCTTCAATGACATTGACTTTGTCAAGTTCACGCTTTGCTTTCATTTGAACTGCTGGGGAGACACTCTGGCAGAAATACCATTTTAAACTTTCTGCAGCACCACAGGCCACAGTGAAACAGGATGGTGGTCTAGGTAGCCTTTTGCTCTAACCATGGCCTTTTTTTATATAAACTAGTAAATCCCCAACTGCATGAAACCCTCSTCGTTAGTATGCATTTTAAGTAGGTAGAGCTTTCAACCAAAGGCCTGAGAAAAATGTGTGCTTGCCCAAAATAAATCTGCTGGGTGTTCCTTGGGGCAAGACGTGTTAGAGGAGCTAGTAGTTAATGAGTTCAGTAGAAACAATTCTGGAACAAGTATACCCAAAAGCACACTACAGAGGGAAAAAGCCATGAAACTGCAGTTTTTATAGAAATCTGACTTCTTCCTTCAGCAAAGTATCTTTGCATTTCTTGCATTTCTCTCATATAAATTCCAGCTCTGTCCATTCCTTCCGGTGTGGGTAATCACAGAGCTTTGAGTTATGCACAAGAGTTCAGAAATCTTTGTCCTTGTCTAAACTTTGCACTACAGGCCTTGTTTATGAGCTGTCTGGAGAGGATCTGTGAATCAATGGAGCATTGTTCAATAAATAATAAAAGCCAGACACAACTAGGTTTCTTTTTATATGAGGCTTTTCCCATAGGAGATAGTATATAAAAATTTCTGATGTGTAAGATCATGGTTTCTTCTTCTATAGAATGCAATTTAGACTCATCAAATTAATTACCACTTTGACATACCGTCACTTGAAGTAATTTGTAACATCACACGTGAAACATAAAGTYGCTTTGTAAGATGGGACCTTGTTGTGATTTAGATTCTTTTATGATCATGCTGGAGGAAGCTGTAATTAATTTCTGTCAGTGTGATATATAAGTGGCACTTTGCTTCATGTTTAATACAAAAGAATTAAACAGGTCTTTCTGGCCCACCTCACTTGTGTTGAAGAGTCGGATTTGTCTTATGTCTTTCATCCTGCTCTCAGTTTATCATACGTTTGCAGCGCTAGAGCAAGACGTGATGTCTGTCTCATTTAAAATGCCTACACAGTGGTCAGGATTAATGTAGCAGATGTTCAGATTTTATTCGTACTTGCGCAAGACCCAGAGTAGATAGTCCTGCTCCATCATCACTCTGTTTTCTTCTGGTCAGTAACACTTGGTTTCATCATCCATGAAAACATAGTTGTTGAAACCGGAGATAGATCGAAGGCATTTCATGATAAAGAGAATCAAGCCTCTAATCTTTCCAAAATCCTATTACTAAGCAGTGCAAGTGGTGACAAACCCATTTGCTCTTCATGTTCCAGGCAATTCCTGAGTTTTTAACAAAATATGTCTCTTTTTTAATCAAAGTACAAAATTGCAGGCTGTGCTCTGGTATTATCGCTTTCCCTATACTTCCCTGAGTCAGCCGGTACCCACTGCACATATCCATCAGCCTCAACCTCTTCATTAGTTCATCTGTTTGAAAGATATAGTGATCAGGTATGAAAAAAGGCTTACGATAACACGGTATCATCTCTTGGAATATGAGATAAGTGATATTAGTAATGAAATGTTCCACAAATCATCTTTATCTGCACAGCTGGATGGGACTTAAAGGAACCGGGTCAAAAAGTACATGTCTTCACCTTTGCATTAGTCAGAATGCCTGAGGCCAGACTGTAGCTTCACCTGACACAGCTTTCATCGTGTTGCCTTGCAGAGCTTGTCTTGTTAGAAATGCTCTTACAGTTCTACACTATTACTACTCCTCGTTGCAAACAACGATATGTCATTGGACTCCTACTTTGTCTGCCAAGACTCTGGTTATGTCTAAATTTTAGTGGCAATGGAAAGCTCGGGAGTGGGTTTCTGCACACCTGGTGACCCACACGCTCTCTGTCTTTGCTGGCAGTTTGTCTTGCCATAACTCTGTCTCTGTGTGTCCTTTTTATGTTTAGGAGGAGCTAAACTGAGAATATCTGCAGGAGGACATGATGTGACAGCGCTCACTCCAACTRCTCATAACCACAAGTAGAATTTGGGGACCTGTGCAAGGGTGTTGCTGAGGCTTTTCCACTCAGGGATAGCAGCTGAGACACCCCAGAACCAGATCTGAAGGTGAGCAGCGGGTAAGCAATGAGGCTAGGGAGCAAGTTTGACCTCAAGCCTGTCTTGGAGGCAATTCCAGGCAGCAGGGCGTTCGTAGCCTTACTCTGGGTGATGTGAGGATAGATATGGCTAAAACGTGGCATGTCTGTAAATCCATGTGACAGATAAATCCCACCTGGAGCTTTGGGTTGTTATTTTCACTAAAACAACCTCTTTCAAGGATGTGCTGGATTCTTAAGGTTAAGGTGGGAAGCAGAATAAAATAGCTGGTTAAAAAACCACTGTGTCCCAACTCAAAGGCCAGTGAAATCCAGGGAACGATTCCTCTTCATTTCAGTGAGGTTTGGATCCGGCCATCACCTGCCCTATGGCAGGGAGAGAAGAGAGTAAACACAAATGAGAAGTGGGCAACCAAGTATGTAATTTCTGTTTGTGATTGACCAGTGAATGAGCCCTCTGTTTGTCCGGGGCATTCAGTGGCCAGATCCACACGTCCAGTCTTGTTTAGATGGCTCTCACGGGAAGGCAACTGCATATTTGTGGCAGGCTGTAGTTGGGAAAACTTCAGTCAAGCCTGTAAGTATCTGTTCTGCTCTACCACCATCACCACCAAAAACCATCTGGTATTTTAACAAGCTTGCACTGCAAATTTCCATATCTCCAGAATAGAATTGCATCTATTGGGGGGGAAGGAGGAAAACGAGTCTTAAACCAAAGCATTYGGGAAACCACAAAAAGGAGGCTCTGTGGCTAATATCTATCTTCTCAACCCAAGCTGGATACACTGGAGTAGAAAGTCTTGCTCAAAGTGCAGAAATTGGAAACAGCCTGTACTGACAGCTTCCCCACGAGGTCTGCCAACGACGGGGAACAGCCCCTGTCTCCAGCACTGCGCTGAGGAGGAGAGGGTGGGCTGGTGAGGTGCTGAGCACTTTAATGCACATGAGCATCAGGATGAATCGAGGACAGGAAACAAGTTGCCAAACGGGGCTTCAAAGTCCTTTAAGGGAAAGCCGGGGCAGATTCTCATCACACCTCTGGTCCGATGCAGGGCCAGCTGAAGTCAGTGGGCTTCAGTGGATGGGGCCTTGACCACAATGGGCTTTGAATTGCATTTCCAGAAAGATTTGCAGAAGTGTAGCTCCAACAATTTCAGCATTGTGTCTTCCTAAATGAGTAGAAAATCAGGCCTGATAATGGAAACTTTTCTAAGCAACCTGATACTCCAGAGCCTCCTAAACACAGTAGAGGGATAATAATGGTAATAAAAGAAGAGCCATCCTAAAGGCATGATCCAAACTGTTACCAGTTTCATCCAGTCCTTTCTGCCTGCAGTTCACCCYGGATGACTGTAATTCCTTTTAAAAAGGGAATGTACCTAGAAAGTACCTTTTTTTGTGGTGATCATGTGAAACATTTGCAAAGGAGTGTGAAAATTTTCTGGGTGTGTTACACACCCCAAGTTCTCGATAAGTTGCTCAAATACAGGGAGACTTCATGAGAGGAGGGCAGTAAGGTACAGCTGAGGTGGGCCACATTCAAGGGCTCTCCGTAACCCACATACTGCCTACAGCACATGAGAAATGGCTCTGATTCAGAGCAATAGAAGATGGCTCCAAAAAGCACTTCCATGCTTCTCTGTCTCATCCAGGACTGTATRTTTAATTGATCCATCTTCATTAAGTATTTTCAGATCTTCAGAGTTACACAGCAGTACCTTATTTACATTCTCATTAAGGGAAGCAGATGAAGTGAAGGAATAAAAGAGAGTGTGAAAGACAGCATCAAAGCAAGAGGAAAGGAGGTTCTTTGCAGAATGTTTTCTCAGGTGTAAGAAAGGGTAAGACTGTTTCTAGCCAAAGACATCAAAGGCAGGGAGCCCCCTCCCCAAGCTGTTGGGCCGGTTGGGTTTGGTTAGGCTTGGCTCRGCGGCTGGGGAGTGACTCAGCGTGACGGGGAGCAATGTTTTTCATGTGTAATCCAGAACGGGTCGGAGACTTTGTTTGGGAACCTTTGCAACTCCCTAAGTGAGTTCATCCCAGTGAGCTCAGCGGATAAAACACATCGGAGACAGGTGAAGAAAGCACCCTGACTTTTTAACACTTGTGTTTTTAAATACTTTTTTAGTGCTGCTTGGATTAGTCCTGCGCTGTGTCTGTTCTCAGCTTGGTTCTCTTACCAGCAAGAGGATGCTGAATGCAACAAAACGGTCTTGTGGTTACAGTGGTAGCAAATCCAGGACCCTTTTCATCCACAGACATCCTGCATGACTTGAGTCCTTCCATCTTAGACCCTCATTTGTAAAATGGCAACACCTGCAGTGTCCCTGGAGAGGTGACTTGCCTGGGCGYCTGCAGTCCCCAGCCTCGTGCTGATTCCACAGAGCCTTCAGAAGTTACTTAAGAACAAAGAATAAATAACAGTACGTTGCTCAATAGTTACGCCCCACAAATGTACATGGTTAGGAAGAGAATTTCTCTCCCACATGCAACAGAGCAAGATTGTTTGGTTTGTGCAGGAGATGGTATGACACAGCTTCTCCACGAGCAGGGAAAAGAAATACAGTGACACAGGAGACCTCCTCCTTATCCCTACCTTCCTTTAGCTAAGGGACAGGGACCGAAGGCACTTGGAGGGAGATAAGGAAATTTTAAGCTTGGGGCCGCGATTTGGAGCACTTTGAAGTTGAATGGGCTAATGAAGAGAACAGTTTGTCCTGGAAAATGGGAAGTCGGGGTGGGACTGCTGGCTCTTGATGACCTGTTGTGTAGCACTGGCTAATTTGCCCATTGTCTCTCCCGTCTATTTAAATCTGAAGCTCTTGGGGGCACCATATGTATTTACACAATGGGGCCATGATTTCCATAGCGCTTGTGCTAATTATCCAACACAAATAATTAATGGATGGAACAAGTTCTGGCTCCAGGGTTGAGCTTCTAACCACCTGCCCTGCTTATGACTTTAGGCCAATTTGATTGCAGCAGGGTGAGCACAATGCCGTGAAGAAAACCCAGCAAATGATTCAACTTTTTTCTAAATATAAAGGCTACATATCCAGTAATCCTAAACCACATCAGCCCYTTTCTTCACCTAGGCTGGCTGCATCCTCCTATAACTGCTAAACGCAAATAGTTGAATCAAACACCAAAACCTTAATGCTATTAACCACTGCTGGATATTACTGTGTTGCAAGAATAAGAGCGGCAGCAGCAAGCTCTTGGATCAATGCCATCACTTTATTACTTATTACTTATTTTTATATAGCCTTTGGCATGGCAAGAAGTCCTTCTTTAATTATAAACAGGAATGAAGAAGCCACAAGAGGAAATCATACAGTATTGTAGCCGGATAACTGGTACTGCACTGATTACACAGGGGCTCTTATCAAAGCTGACACAGTGCTGGGGCTGTGCAGATATTGTGCTGGAAGCCACAGGCTGTGCGTGGGAGAGAGCCTCGAAGCGGACGTAAGAGCAGTGTAATTCTGCTGAATTGAATTCTCCATGGAGAACTTTTTTGTTTCCTTTTTCTCTCTTTCTCCCTCTCTCCCCCTGCATTAAGGAAATAGGAGAAAAGTAAAGACAAGTCCTGGGAGACGAAGAAATAAGATAAATGTGTAACCTTTTAACTTCTTCTTTCAACATGTTGGTGGGGGGGAAGGAGAAACCTCAGTTTGACACAGAGATGAGCTATGGATAACGACGGTTGTTTGTGGAACCATGAGAAAACTCGAATCCCGTTTAAGTCTCTCCCAAAAAGTGAATAACTACTGTTTGTTTATCTTGCCAAAGCCTTTTCAGTTTTCCGGAAGGACTGTCAGCCCCACCTTCTCTGTAGGCTCTGAGGATCCCGTCCGTAGTAGTCTCAGCTTCTGTCACTCTACCTTGGTCTGCGCTGTCCTCTGTGCTCAGCCTTGATGATACGTGAGGCTGCTCCGAGCGCTCCTGCATGATCTCAGAACAAGCTTGCTTGGGACTCAACAAGAAGTCACCAAAGGGCTGCTGGAGCAGAGGCCATAAATCTGATTTTTTAAATTGTTCCTCCACCACCAATCTGCCGTGAGACCATGGGAAGATGCCTTCTGCTGTTTTGGATGCCATTCTCTCCATGGGTAGATGCATCTCTGGGGAGAAGAACGGCACAAGGCCGTATCTGTCCCCTTTCAGCCCTGCTTTRGGTGGAGCTTCTGCTGGGCGCTGCCATTGCTCAAGCTCTCTGTGCTGCACGTCAGGGATTGTGCTTTTAACAAAGGTAATGTTGGCCTGGCCAAACCTCTGACTGCACCAAAACAGAGATGATACRGATCAATCTTCTCCCCTGCTATTTCCTTGCAGAGCAGAAGGCAGCTGGAAAAATGKTAGTTTCTGTTCTATAGCTGATAAACCGCTTTCTATCATTTCAGGCTATAAAGCGTCTAAATTGAAAGTCAAGGGAGGTTTGTACACACACACGCCCAGGGCTTTAAGCCAGGCTGCCTCAAGTAACTGTTCTCCAAATGTGACCAATGATTTTTTTTTTTGCTTGAGATCTTCCCATTTGGTCAGATGTTGGCCCTGTCTCTGTAGATTTAAACTCTTGCAATGATGTTCTAACAAATCCTGTGGATKCCTACAGATTTTCAGAAGCCCCTTTATTTTGTGGGGTTCTATATTAGCAAAAAGAAGCCTATTGAGCTTCATTGTCTTGTTTTTCCCCTCAGTTCCCACTCTTGATTATTTTTCCAGCCAACACTCACTGAAGGCCCATAAATAATCGTGTCAGAGCTGCAGACATCTTCCAACCCTTTTAATTTTTTTCCGAAAGCCCCAGATACCATCTATGCTGACTGAAGCCAAGCACTGTGGAGGGTTGGTGAACTTGAAGCTTTCATTGCCTACAATCTATAAAGGAATAGAAAGCCAGAACATATTTTTATTGTGCCCAAAGGGGATTCAGATCAAGGGGTTTGGATGAACTTCCTTGTCTTTCTTTGCTCCAAGTACTCCTTTCTTAAAACAAAGTAGATAATTTACTAGTGATTTGGGTGATAATGTGGAGCCAAATTCTTGGTGGTTTCCTTCAGTTAGTTCCCTCTGCAGAGAGCTATGTTCTGATGACATTTCAGCACTATGAAATAGAGTCACGGGCAGATCCTGCCAAGAGCAACCACTCACACCGCTGTACCTGGGGATTACATCCCCTCAGGAGGACTATCAAGTCATCGGATTGAACATAAATGCCAGGTAGGAGAAAATCCTCCTGAAATTTAACGTGATGGCGGATAAAGGATGACTCACCTGATTAACAATGGGAGGATTTCAACACCTTAGCTCTTTCTCCAGATCATTGAAAAGACATTAGTTCCATTACTTTTTCCCCCTCATTCCTGCATCCTCTTATCTTTAGCATGGGGATAAGGCATGGACAGGCAGAGATGTTCCTGTAGTGAGCAGAGTAAAAAGAACAAACTGGGCACAGAACAAGGATGAATTTCCATCACACATCCCAACACTTCTAGCTCTGGCATGACACTGGGATGAAGAAAATCTGTTTCACTTCTAAAAATGTTCAGAAGCATTTTKTCCAAAGGTTGAAGCACAACTTCCACTAGAAAGATAGGAGGGCATGTCCACCGAGGCAGGACTGACAGATGTCTACCCTCTCTGTTGAGAAATTTGCTGAGCCCAAGCCATGGCAGTGTCAGTAAAGACCTCCAACTCCAGGATCAATGTAATGTCTCAACAGACCAGAGCAAATGTCTACATKCATTTACTTTACATTAAATACTAAAACAAGCGTCATTATCTCCAGGGTCTTCTTTACCAACATACCCTGTTAATATAAAGTCTTCCTCCTTCACTTATATTAGTCAGATTTGTTAGCCATGTATCTATCACACTTCAACTTGTCTTGTACTCCCTGGGCAAAATAGTGATTTATAGTCTCATAAGGTGCAGTGAAAGATCTACCAGGTTCAGAATTTTGCATTTTATTATTTTTATTACAGAAATAAAAATTGAGCCCGAGTTGCAGTTCCCAGTTTACCTGCCCTCTGGCCCTTTAAATTGAGGTGGGAAAGGAAGAAAGTGTGTTTGTGCTAGGGTAGCTGTTTGCCATCTGGTTCCTATAGGCTTATATCCCTTCTAACTTGTAAGTTCRGAGGGTTTCTGGTATTTTTTATGATTGCTCTTCTCCTTTTTAKTCTAAAGAAGAGGGTAGGCCCTCAAAAGTAACTGTTTGGAGTGGTTTCGAGTGATGTACAAAGCTCTGTGTGAGGTTTTCAGATGCATCTGATTTGCTATGTGTTTGTGACACTGAATGGTTGAATTCACTTAAGGAAAAAGATGGTTTCCAAAAGAACTTGTTTATGGTCTTTGTTTGCCTGTCCTGTTGTTGTGAAGGACTCTCGGGACCCAGAGTAGCTGGGTAGTGCTTCTGTTGGTTGCTGCCTTCTCTGGGATCTGGTATAATTTAGCCCTGAGCTCAAGTGAGATCTCTAAGAACTGTTATAATACATTTTTCTCTTGAACAGCTTAAAYTGTGAATAGACAAAACAAAGGAAAGGAGGGAAGAACGGGCACAAAAAATGATATAACTGTCCCAAGGTTGTGCAGTGCAGTTAAAAATAGGCCACGTAGCTCTAATTGTCAGCTTAATGCCTTGCCCATTTACCTGTGTCTTGCTCTGTCCTCACCCATGGGGTGATGCCGTGGGCTCCATCTATGCACAACACGGACAAATCCAGCTGATGGGGGGRAAAACGTGCTGCTCACCTCTGAGCTCCTTTGGCATTGAATAAGAATGGCAGAGGTTACATTTGGTTAACGTTCCGCATTTTCAATTTTATTTTTTGCTTCTTCAGGAGATTTCTGATAATGGACTAATTTTATTATTTGTAAAAAAACCCACACCTCTCAAGGCCCCAGTGTAAGGACCAGCATGTCCTTAAACTGCTGGACCGAACACAGGCCCAGATGTTACGGTGTGTAGCTGAAACTGGGGAAAAAGGGAAAAATGGCAATGTGAAAGGGGACTCTCCCCTAACAGGTGGAAACTGAGGCAAATGATCTTCCAGACCTGACCCTGCAAACATCCACCATGTGTGGTTAATTTTAAGCATGAGTGGTTCCTTAAAGTTTGTGATTTAAAGGATTACTCGTGCTTAAAATTAAATACACATGTATGGCTAGTGGGGATCTGGATCTTCAATTTTTCTGTGTGTGAATTGGCCACTTCTAACTTGGAAGCACCTCCATGTTCATGTAACTTTATCGCATAGTAAATACCAAAATAATCTTATCGGCAACATCTAGGGTGTTGTATAGCATCTAGCACAACAGATCCCTGCAATTATCTGGGGCCTCTGCTATACGAGCACAGCAAAAGCCGAGCATTTAAGCTGTGCTGTTTTCATCCTTGTCATCTACCTGCACTTCTGGGGTCTCTGAAGTTTCATTTTTTAGGATCTCCTTCAGCCAAGGGGCAGAAACTCAGTCTTACCACATTTTATTCATCTGCCCTGACAAGGCTTTACTTTAAAACCCTCCCATTATGTCACTTCTGTTGGTTTTGTGTAGTGTAAGTAATCGCATTGGGTCTGCTCTGAGGCTAGGGATAATGATTCCATGCAAGATTGAGAACAACTTTCTTCTACCAGTTAAGATGTGCTAGCAAGGAGAAGGACATTGGCGCTTGGCAGAAAAAAATACTCCTCTCAACCCCCAGTTATTAAAAATGCGCCTCAATTTGAAGCAGAGGGTTTTATGTTCTCTTTTAAACCCTTGTCTGGCTTAAAACTGCATATTCTTTATCTTTATTCATGTCTAAGCTCTTTTTAAAAATCCTCCTACGTGTCTTCAACAATACCTTGGAATAATGAGTCCCACTGYCTAATTATGAAATATTTTTTCTCTCAAAGCTTTTTTAAAATCGTGAAAAGTGAAAAAGTTACAATCCAACCCCACAGTACCTCTGCAGCAAGAGCTCCAAACTCTGCTCTGAGTTGGGTTGCGTGTGATCAGCGTCATCCTCGCCCAGCAGCTTCTCACCAGCTGTTCCTCTACAGAAAGCAGAGACAGAAACACTGCACTGGGCACTTGAGTRAAATCGGGGGGTCACATCACCTACCCCGAATACTCGCTTTAAGCGCAGTGTGGTGCAGTTTAACTATTTCTGGAGAACGGCTCCRAAGTGACTGCATCTTGTGTGCCAAACGTGTGATTGTAGTAAATTAGTGTACTGTAGTTTTCCCCKTTTCTCGATTCAGGCAATGGCGTGTGATTTATCAGCAGGAACCGCGTTACCAGCATGTCTTCCAAGTTAAAGAGAAAATGTTCCATCCYGCCTCATTTAAGCCAGGGAAAGGGGAGCCTGTTTCCCTCACATCTTTCTCCATCAGCTAGCCTCTATGTCACTGAACAAATTTACCTACCTCTGGATTTGTCTTGCCCAACYTTATTGTAGACGTTGACCTTTCAGAGTGAGCAGAGAGGGACTCAGCTGTTGGAGGCTTTTCCCATTTCTGCTCCTCTTGGACCACAGACTGCTCTCCCCAAGCAAGGGGAGGTGTCCAGGGTGCGGAGGAGGGAATGGGAGAGGAGGTGGAGCAATTTGGAGGGGTCAGCACTGGGAGCTGGAGTCAGGCTGGGCTTTTGTCTTTCTCGAGCGAATTTCAGGAGCTGCAACAGCAGCTGGGGCCGAGTCCATCACCCTGGACCACAGGTTGTGATTTGCACCCTGAGGACAGCAAATGCTCTCTCTGCCTTTCTCTGTTGTTCAAACGATGCAGAACAAAGCAGCAGCAGCTCAGCTCAGGCTCGGTGTCATCTCTTTCCACATGACACGGGCCTTCTGTTAGGGCTTAGTCTTTTTTTTTTTTTTTTCCCCAGTGGCCTTGGTTTCTTTCTAATCTACCAGCATCAGTACAGATGTAGTGATGGGATCGGGTTCCAAAATTCATCTTTCTCTCCGATCTTATTTTTCAAGGGGATGGGGGGGCCTGGAAAACATTGCGCAGCCATCCTCTGCGAGGTTGGGAGCTTGAACTGAAGCTCGCAGTCCGCTCCCCCTGCTCCCGCGCAGCGGGATGCTGTTAAACTCCGCAACGCTGGTAGTGCCTAACAAGCAGAAATCGGCCATGCCGCAGGGAGCGTTGTGTGGTGAGGGCTTTATGTAACGTGGGAGAATAGGGGAACCCAGTGTCTGAGGAGGGAAAATTGCTTATTCCATAATGACTGTTCCGCTGCCTAGTACAGAGTGGAATAATTAGGGTTTCTTTTCTCTTTAATTAGAAAATGGCAAACATAGATTAATCAATTACAAATGCCTCTTTATACTGCAGTGCACTGCAATTAACATTACTTAAATGTGTTAACAAAGTAGGAGGCCTGTATTTGTAAAGCAACTTCTTACTGCTTTTTCTTTTCCCRGTTTCCCGGCTCCCAATATGTCTGAACCCTTTCCGTTTTCCCTTTCTGCTCTCGCCCCTGCTTCTTCTGCAGAGATTTAACAGTTCTAGATGAGATTTTTAAACCATTATATACCGCGTAGTGTTAGCGAAACCGCTCTTTCCAAAAAAGCCCTTTTGGCCGGGTTCGGAGGGCTGGAGGAATTAACCCAGGGGAAGAAGTGGAATCGGCATATTCACTGGGGTCGCACACTACAATAGCAGAGTAAAATCCAGGAAATACAATAACTTGATTCATTACTTGTTTCTTATGCCGCTGCCAAAAGCGTGATTAAGTCACAAAGAGTTCGATTAGGGACACTTAGTAACAAAACCCCAGCTCCATTGACATGGTCTATTTTCAGAGTACATCTAGTGCTTGTGCTCGCCGCTGCGGGCCTCTTCCTCATTCGGCATTTAATAGCCTCCACCACCGAACAAAAGTACCGGAGGACCGAASAGGGGAGGGCGAGGGGAAGGCTGAGGGGGAGGAAGCCGCTTGCATTCAAGGGCACAAATAATGAAGCGGCAGCAAAGGAGGGAAGGCAGGGTGGGCTGGCTGGGGGGGGGGCTGGCACCCAGGGCCCCCGGGTCCTGCGCTGCACCCCCACGCTGCCCGCACCCGTCGGCTCCTGCCCGGGCGCTCACCTGTGCCGGAGGCCGGAGGAGGGCCGGGAGGAGCGCCCGTGTCTCCAGGCATTGCTGCCATCTATTGGGAGGAATCGGCTCGCTCTCGCCCCGGTTCCCCCGCCGAGCCGCCTTTTGGGAAGAGCGTGGGACATCCAGCCCCGGCTGCTGTGAGCGTGGAGGTATGGCTGTGCCGTGGCCGCCTTGGCGTGGGATCTTCAACCCGCAGCGTGTTAGGGCATACCCTTTCTACGCGCGTTGCTCTCCTTGTGTCTTTGTGAATTGTGTGGTAGCCCCAAATCGCCTTCCCGGACCCCCAAGTGTCGGCGGCACAGTTCGGACTGAGGYGGCAACACCATTGCTTGATAATACTTAGTTTCGTGGTGTAATGGTGTTTTTATGCTGAAATGAATGGCCCTGTGATTGTAACAAGTACTGGATGCATAGAAAGTATTTGGAAGCCAGCAACCTTAAATTTGGACGCTCTAAAAAAATCCGGTCCCTCGCGCTGGTTCTGCGCTGCCATTTTGGATGGATTTTGAAAAAAAAAGTGGTGACTGGAAAGAAACCTGTGGCCTCTGGAGAGGGAGAGCCGTGCGTGCACGTGGTGCGTGCGCTGCTCTCGGGGCAGCACGGCGTGCCCTGGCTGGGAGGTTTACAACTGCAGCAAGCGGCTATCAGGTTTCTGTAGGTGGTTGCCTGCTCCTTTCTTCTCTACTGTAATTYAAAGACACTTAGCACCTTGGCTCGGCCCCAAGATGAAATGGGTAGAGCAGAGAATGATACCGCTCACACGTTCATCACAACACGAAGCTGATGGAAAAACAGGTTTTGCTGTTAGGTCATGTCTTAGGTGAAGACTAAGGCACAGTTCAATGTTTTCCGCCCTGCCTAGAGAGTGCTGCCAGTGGGATGTAGCCTATTGCTTTGTCTTGCAGTGATCCCTCCAGCTCAAGTAGGTGGGAGGGGGGTTACGGTGACAAAAACACAACCCTCCCCATCTTGCCAAGAGCATCCCCGTTCTCCGAGAGGTGGTCCCAGTCATCTCCCTTAGATTGGTGACAGGTTGTCCCCTTTTGTGCTGCCCTTGGTGATGGCTGGTTGCAAGATGCTGTCTTTTAGGGGGTGATGGGCACTGCATCAAATGAAACAGATGCTCCTTCCCAGCAAAATCTCTCAGGGACTAGCCAAATATAGCAGCAGCGTTCTGCTCTCTTGCAAAGCAGCTCCATTCAAATTCACAGCTGGTGTGTTTCTACCTCCCATATCGCCACGCAGCTCCTCCAAGCCCCTCTCGCTTCTGCCTGAAGGATGCGTGCTCAGGTCGCTGCTCTGCCAGCATCCAAGGAATGGGGCGTTCAGCTCCAGCCCCACTTTGTCTGAAGGGGAGAGGGCAGTATGTCATATAGTCTATCATCTGCATCACTTGGCTCCATTAAGAAATATCTCATAAAGCAGAAGTCATTTCTCAGAGTTTGTTGTATGCCACCTGTGTTTCGTCCTCTGTTGGCACATTTCCCTAAGACCTTAGATAAAAACAAAAAGGGCTTTTATGTTTTATTTTGAAAACTTCTAGAAGTCAGTAGGTGAAAAAGACTCCATCTTTAATACGCTACACATGCACGGCTCGGTGGCCTGACTGCCAAAATCTGCCCTACCCAAGAGGGAGAACACCTGCAGCCGTGTACGGAGAGATCGTTCCTACTGCGCGTGTCTTCTGGTGAAGGACATGGACTCTCCGGACCCCAAATGCTGGTAGAAAGCAGGAGCCTCTGTGCTRTGCTGCAAGCCTGGCCCTTAGGAGGTGGTTGCTTTCCTCCTGATAATAAAGCTAACCACGCACCGAACTACCTGCTGAGCTGGGCCCCCAAGGAAGAAGCCCCGTTGGCTTTCTGTATAGTTTTCTTTTTTTAATGAGCCAATATGTGCTAAGTTTGAGATGGAGCTGATTAGGGTGCTAGCTATCAAGTATGTGGTTTCAATTTGGGCTGTTGCTGGCCGTCCTCCCGGGAAAGACGCTTTGAACTGAAGCAGCGGTATGTGGCTCACCACAGCTCTGCTGACACAAGAGTCACCGAGCCTTTGAGAGAAGAGGCAGAGAGCAGAGCTGCCTCCCTGCTCCTTTCATGCCGTTATGTTGTGAGGAAGCAGGGACCACAGAAACACGCTGGGTGGGAGGCTAAAGAGCTGTCTCTCCTCCCAGATATTGGCTGGCTTGGAACAAAAGTGTGTGTGGGAGGGATTGCATCTTATATGCTCGAGGATGCAAAGGCAAACAGCTTTGTTATAATGTCACTGATGATGATTTTGGAATTGATAAGGCCGAGGCAGCTGGCGCTTCAGAGAGCAATGAGGAGCGCTGTCATGAGGGTGAGGGGGAAGGAGACCAGAAGTTGGGATGCCAAAGGGCTGTTCCTGCTTTGGAAGAAAATGGGATGCAGCAATTAAATCGGAGTGACTGGGAATGGGGCTCTGGGGTTCTGTTCATGCCTCTAGGAAAGGATTTTGATCCACTGGTGAACAGTCGGGGGCCAGGCTACCTGGGTCCTCGTCTTATTCTGATTACATCTGTGCACCAGTTTTCCGCTCTGTAGAACGAGGACAGAAGGTTTCCTCTGGAAAAAAGTTTGTGGGATGTCATTAATGAAGTGAACTCGAATGTTGGAGGGAAAAAATATACTATCTTGTGTTCACACAGATTTTTCACTGTGTGGTTAAGATTAACTTGTCAGTTGGGCTTGTGTTTATCCTCTTAGAAATAAAAAGGCAAACTGAATCAACCCATGAATGTAAATAGGGTAAAATCAAGTTTTATTGCATGTTCAGCAGTAACATGTGCTTACCATATCATACAGCTTATGTATGTTTAAGTAGCTGCTGTCCATCATAGTGTGCATTTATATAATAACTTAATTGGAAATGAGTTATGCTTGGGGAGATTAACTTTGCAGCGTTGAATGCTTTTAATTTCCTGGAAACATGTTCAACACAGTAACTCCTGGTTAGGCCTCTTTTATTTCAAAAAAAAAAAAAAAAGAAAGAAAGCTGTTGAAGATAAAATCTCTTGAAGATGCATTTTAAACCTCTCGTATATGAGAAGGGCTGGATCTGACCAGCATAACCTGGGAAGTGACAATTGCTTTTTCTGAGTAGGGGTACTTGGGCATTTTGTTGCAGGCATGTTGAACTAAAATTCTGTATGTTTCTTAAACAGGAAACATTTACTAAAGAAATAACTTGCAACTAACAAACATAAATAGACTTGCACATAGCTTGAGTTCCAGCTTTGTCTTCTTTGTTTACCAGGAATTTGTCAGACAACTGTCTAGGGCTCTAATATAACCCATAGAGACTTCAGGCAGCTAGATAATATATTGCAAGAAAAACTTTATGCGAGGCATCTCTTGGCCAGAAATTCACAGCCTGTTCTAGTGCTCCTTGTTTCTAACCATAACCGTGCTGAAAAACTCGCCTTATTTAATAACTTGTGAAAGCGAGTACRTTAACTGCTTTCTGACACTTAATAGGTCGCCCGGAGAATAGCCGGTGGTCCTCTGGTCCYGCGCTGTCCCGTGCGTGCTATCACCGGTTCGCTTCCCCTAAAAAAAAGGCAGTTAGGGCAGAGTGCAGCTCCCCAACACCGTAGACTGTCAGTGAATGTAAGTCTGTAGATTTTACATCATTTAATTCTGGTGAGGACACTTGTGCCCAGCCTGTGCCCAGGTCCGATGGCTAGAGGTGTCCATAGGTGTTAGGATGTGATTTTACTGCTGCTGGGTTACAGCCACCCGCTCCACCCTCCCAAAGACAAGTGATGACTTCTGCTATGATGAGAAAGCAGCCTTTTGCCATGCAGGTAAAGACCCCGTGGATACATTTGGGAAGGGAGCAGGGTTGCTTGGACGCTGAGGCTGGTGCTGCCTTTGCAGGCAGAAATGTCTAACAAGTGCAGCTCTATTCAGCCGTTTTAATGAGGAAGCTGAGGCTAAAAAGCTGCCGGGGGGATGGGAAGGCAGGCACAAGTCTGGCAAATCCTTTGAACAGTTTGGACCAGCAACTGAAATGTATTTAACCGTTAGATATGAAACTCCAGCCTTTCTTCCCCCCCCCACCCCCCTTTTTCAATTAACAGTTGGTCCCCAGGCTAACAGCCTGCTGATTCACTCACAGCGGCCATACAGCTGATGCTTCATAAAGTCTCTGTGTTAATCTAATCCCTAAATAGCTCTGGTCTCCATCACAGTYGCAGTGGCGATTTCAGTTCCAAATTGTCATTTTATTCTTGTAGCCTCTGAGAAGTCAATAGGTTCCTGGAGGCGTTGCCTGCCCATTGGGCAGCTCGGATGGAAAAGGGCTATTGTAAACCCAATTTAACATGCCCTTCGGTATGGACAGGGCATGACCCAAAGCCTGCTGAAGTCAGAGAGGCTTTCCGAGAGCTTGGAGTGGGCTTTTGGAGCGGGGCTGTCGCAAGCTATTCTCAGTTTCTGTCTATATATTTAGATGGGATTCTGTGCCTCTATTAGGGCCTTTCACTGCTTCTCATAACCAGAGTAGCTGAGCAACTCTGCATTCTTTGCATCCTTGCCCAAATTTGCACTTTTATTCCCGGAAGCCATGCTGAAGTGCAGAGCTGGTGTGAAGGGAATGAGTTTGCAGATTTTGCTGTGTGAGCTGGCTGCCTGGTGGCATTGTACACTAAAATAACCAAAACTCCAGACTATTTTTAGAACTAGAGCATTCTCAAAAGCTTCCTGCCTTGATTTCCCTACCTCCCCCCACTATTGTTCACTACTTTGGGCTACACTGTTGTTCCAGGAGTAGCCCCAAAAGCATACCTGCCCCAGAGAAAAAAATCTCAATTTCTGTGACATGGACTCTTGTATTACATTGTCGCACCTATACCTCTTTTAGCCAGCTATTAAGTGCTGTTAATYAGCTAGCCTTCATCTTACACCTTTAGGAGATTTTTGCTACCCTGAATCCAGGCCATGGCGAGCATTTCCAAGTGAGACCATACTTCTTGCCTGTGATCTTTGGAAAAGATCTAAGCAATTTTCACGTACTATTCCAGGCCCCTTTCTCTCATGAACCCTATCTGGTAAGCAGAAGGCTTTCAGTATAGCTCTGAAATCCCTCGAAATAATACCTGCAAATACCTATCATACACCATAAGAAGGTCTCCATAAGAAGAGACAGTCTCRGGACTGAGAAATCAGGAGCTTCCTGGTATAAGATTGCTAAAAGCTTTTCAAAGCTTTGGTAAGCTCTTTGGATTAGCTCTTCAGTAGCTGTTATGGTGGTCACTGTGGAGCAGTTGTCTTGATCTGGGGCGGACTGGACACCAGCCAAATTGTCCTGTAGCCCCATTGATAGTTCCCTGGCTATAGCAATCTGCAACGTCTGAGATTTCAAAGCCTTGACACTGGATCGAAAGCATGGTTACTGTAGTGAGGGGCAGGATGTATTTGGGGGGAGAGTAGGAATTTCCAAACAAATTGGCCAAAAGGTAGAAGAGTGAGGATAAAAGCGATGGCAAAATCTACCCGGTCCTTCAGCCCGTCTTTCTGAATAGCGCAGGTTGGTTTCCAGTTTTCTCAGGCTTTGTCCAGCCATGTCTTAAATATCACAAGAGATTAAGCTTCAAATTACTTGTGTAGCTTGTCCAGCTAGGTCTTAAATATTTAGGTCTTAAATGAGCGATGAGTGAGTGGCTGGGTGCTGCCATGGCGCGCTCGGGGGTCCTGAGCGGTGGTGGCTGGAGACACCCACCCGGGTCCCTTCAGTGGGAAGGCAGCTGGCAGGAAACAGGCCCCTTCCTCAGGGTASGAATAAGTATTTCCTTGAGCGCAGGGATTAACAAAGCCTGGTTTCCCACAGATCTGTGTCTTGTGGGCAATTGTTAATTGCGATTGAAGCTTTTCCCACAACTGGGGCATTTGACATCTCCCTTCCCCCTTYYYCCCCSCCCCCCCCGGAGTCTCTGGTATCCAGCGAGGGGTGATCAGATGCTGTAGGTTTTGAGTGGAATGGTTTTTTAGGGTTGTTTTCTAACAACTGTCCTTTCTAACAGCTTCTCACAAAGCTGCGGTGATGGGGGACTCKGAGGCATTATGCCTCCATCAAATGCAGTGGAAGGTACCCCGAGAATTAAAACAGTCAGAAACGTGCACGYGCTCATGCATATACGGTGTGTTTGTAGAAATGTCACCCTGTTAAATCAGGCTAAAATTACTAAGGATGGATTTGAAAATCATGGCAGACTTCATAAACCTCATTGGTTTTGAGTTAACTTAGTGGTTTGGGGGTTTTTTTTGTTTGTTTTCGTTTTACGGGTTGGGGTTTTTTTTGCTTTGTGGTGGATTTTTGTTTTATGTAGAGCCTGGTCTTGAATTTTTGGATGAAAAGCATGCAAGATTAAATTCTTGAAATGAGGATTGTGGGCGTTATCCTGTCTTTCTTAGTACAGGCAGAGCAGGACTAAAGTCCTGATTTTTGTTTTATGATCTAGCTGAGATGTTAGTTTCTTGATATCGGCCACACACTTGTGGATTAAGCCCTAAAGTCTCTGTATCGGTTTCCCAACTGTTACACGGGGATAAAAGATCTCCTTTGTTCTACTTAAAAGTTAAAACTGTGAGCTAAGACAATGGAGTTTCCCAGAAAAAGACCCTTGGTGTTTAGGTGTTTAGGTGTTTGCGATGGACAAAGCTGCTGTGCTGTGCTGGGAGATGTAAATTAGGAATCCCCGGCCAAATCTTTCAATGTGCTGGCTTGAACTGGGGCAAATTCCCAGTTCATACAAGGTCTTTGAGATGGTCCTTCTTACGGCTGCACACCAGATAAGTGACAATTAGAAAAGACAATCAATTTGTGGCTGCTCTGGTTTTAGTTTCCATCTGATGCAACTGCAATCTGGAAGACAAATCTTAATTTAGGACTACAAAGGGATTGTTCTCTCAGAAGATAACACGCTGCCGGCCAGGCAGTTATCTTCCGTGAAAATTGATTGTCCCATTTAGTGATGTCTCTATTTTCCCATAGCTGGTTCAGAAGGAGCTGCTGAAAAGMGAACTAAATCAAGGTTGTGGATGCTGTGATTGTTGCTGTGAGAGGACCCTTAATTATCCCACCTCTTCTCCCTTTGCAGGCTCCCTAAAACTCACCTATTTGGCCTGACATGACACGGATGTTTGAAACTCTGTTCTGTAAAATCTGCTTTCCCCTCACTTTTAGTGAATAGTATGAAAAAGGCAAAAGCCTGTTTTTAAAAAAGTGGACACTGGAGCTGTGATCTCTTCTGTATTACTGCGTGCCCAGTTAGGAAATGGGTGGAGGCGAAATTTCCCATGGCAAATRCATGAAGCCTCCTTGGAGGCAGGGGACAACCTCCGATTAGCTGCTTTGTTGTCACCCCCTTAGTGTCCTTTATCCTTTCCCTTTCATTTGGTCCACTGCCTAGATTCCAGTTTCTTTCTTTCACTTAGACCTCACCTGGCTAGCTGCTTTGATAACACCTTCTCCTGTTTCTTTTCCTAATAAATGGGCCAAAGCAGGTCTTCTGACTAAGCTAAAAAACCAGGTTCTTTGCTGTTCTGCTGGTTACCGCACTAGTGAGAAAGCTTGGAGCAGCTGTCAGATATTTGCGCAAGCCCTTTTCCTCTTCTATTTTAGGTTCAGTTTTGATCAAAAAAGAGGGGAGGGGGGGGAGAAATCAGCTTGCAAACCACAATACATTATTCAGAGCTCCCTGCTTCTTTTTCCTGCTCGTTTGCAGAAGTAGGTGTGAGGTGTAGCGATGAAACGCGCCGTTCGAGCTGAACCTGCTGAAGGACACAGCAAGCGGAGGATGGGAGATGCTGCCTTGCTTCTCTACAAACCCCAGTCTTTCTCGCTGCCCAAACTGCGCTGTTGAGTTAATCATCGTCTCCCTTGGAGGCCAACCCGCAGTGAACTTCAGCCAGACAATACACGCGACTCTTCACAGCCCTACTTATTTAGCAATGTTCAGGGTTTGACATCCAAAGCAGCAGATGGGGAGGATAGCATGCGCTGTGGAGGGCGGCAGGCAGAGCAGGGTTGGGAACAAGCTGTTCGAGGCCTGTTTCCACTTGGATTTAACCTCCCGTCTGAACTGAAGTAACGCGACGCTCAGCCCCAGCTCTGGACGCTCCCGTGGGCTTTGCAACSCAAGTGGGACTTCGTGGGGGTGAGGCATGGCAGAAAATGCAGCACCCTTGCTCGCCGTACAGGCTCGAAGAGGAAAGAGGTGTATGGTACTGCCTTTCCCTCCAGTTAGGGTAATAAATATTAAATCGTAAAGTTTCCGAGGGCAGTGAAGCACAATCGTTGTGGTTGAGTTCACGGTGAGTGGGGATATGGGGGATAGCTTTTCTTCTGAGACCATCRCTGAGCCAGTGGTTTTTACCGGGAGCCCTAAAAGGAGAAGAATGGCTGTATTACTGATGCGGAACCTCAGAGAAAACACAGAAAATTTCCCGGGTTTTCTACTTCTAAAAATACCCTGTGTGTGTTTCTACTGTGACGAACAGGTATTGCGTATGGGTATTTCAGGGCGGGGACTGGGACAAGAAGCATCCAGTGGCCTGTGCTTTGACTAGCCCAAAATCCAGGAGGGCCAATGATTTCAAGGGACCTTCAGCCTTTGCAGTTCTGGGGTTGCATCGGCTGCAAGTCAACCTCTGGCACGGGGACCGGAGGCCACAATCCCCAGGGGAGCTTTCCCATTTGCTTCTATGTGTTTTGAATTACGCTCTACTCGCTTGGCTCCTCTTATCTAACAAGGCACTGTGTTATTTAGGCCTTGGCAATTAAAAGTTTTTCCATGAGAATAATCTTTCTAGCTTCTGAAAAATCACAGGGAAAAAGTGATTCTCATGTTAAATGTTCTTGTCAGTACGGTAACCAGAATATTTAATATACTAACTTTAGGATCTGTGACTTGTTACGGTAATAAAAAGAAAAAATACAAAATGACACTCTTGCAAAACAAATTCCAGTAACTATTGGCTAGAGAAGTTTCAAGAGACTTTCTCAAGAGTAAAGTGAGGAGGCTGCCATGTCATTCCCTTTTTTTTTCCTTCTTTTTTTTTTTTTTTTTAAAGAGCTGCTGTGCAAATTGAAACGTATATTGCTGCCTGATTCCTGCTTGCCTTATTTCGCACCTAGTGTTGAGGTCACCCTGCAAGAGGCTGGGCAGGGAATGCTCTTGCCTGCCTGTAAACAGGGGAAAGATCTTCCCAAGGTTCCTTCCACAGCATACAAAAAAAGCAAATTCATGATTCATGAAGGCTCTGGCCATAGATCTTGCAAAGAAATGCTTGGCAGCTTTAGAGAATAGCTGGGTTTATTTTAACCTTTAAGAATGACACCAATTTCACAGCTGTTAATGCTATGTGGCTCCTACGCTTTCCAATGCAAATTGCACATGAAGGGCTAATGCATTTTGATGAAGGAGGGGGGTGAGGCAGAATCTCCATATTAATGTGCCAATATCTTTGTTCTGAAGTGTTTAATTTTATGCTTTAATGAGAGATCCTCTTTCTGGTTAAGGCAAGCCTTTGCAAGAAACTATTTAGATATTTGCTAGTGTCATCAGGCTCTGGAACAGGGGGAGGGAAATACTTATCGCAAGTGCGGGGGTCGGGGGGTGCCTCTGCGGCAAAGACTGTTGCGGTGAGAGTCCCATGTAGGTGGGGGAGTCCCTGAGTAAAGGTCTTACCCAGGGCCCCTCAAAATCAGATGTGGGATTAATTCTTTCTGCAGTCAAAAGAATTGGGGGTTTTGGATCGACCGCCTGGTGAACTGCTGGCTGCAGGGAGGAAAGTGGATGTGATGGGTGTCCAACGGCTCTAAAATTTTGGGGGGCTTCCTCCCTCTCTTCGYCTGTGCCAGCATCTCTGAGCTCTGATTGCTTTTACTTCAGGTGAACGACTCTGCGTGCAAAACCTGGCGTTCTGTCTCCGTGTGCATCCTCCAAAATCCATTACTCATCAGCATGATGTGGGATAACCTGCCAAAGCATATTGCCGCGTGTAAACGCAACTTCCTCGCCTCCGTGGGCCACGTCCTGCTTCTGTAACTTCTCTTGGCTACTGCTTTAGGGCTGGGACTGGGGCTGGCACATCTACCTGCTGAATGGAAGGATTAAAAAACCTCTGACTCTGTTTTTCAGGTACAAATCCAGTCCAAGCCGATGATATCCGTGTTTGGTTAGAGTGGAGTAAAGCTGTCAGTCTGCCACAGCAATGCCTTTAAAGGACTGTTTCACCTTCCACAGATGAGTATTTTCACTGCCTGGATCAGGCCAAGGTACCAGGAATTGAGTGCTGAAAGTTCTTTATGTATCTGATATGTGATGCACATTTGGTTTTAATCAAAACCCCATTGAAACAGGCAGTCAGGATTTAGAGCATAGGATTACAAGTAATACCGGGTTATTATTAGTAATCGCTTTTCATCATGCATTGCATTTACAAGATACAAAACAATCCCAGAAGAAATACACTAAAATACATAATTCCTTTTATTAAAAAATCAAATTGTGCGAAATGGATAAATCATGTACTACAGGAATACGAGAAGACCTTTAACTTGCCTTCATTTATGTTTCCGATTAACTCAAACACAGTAGAAGACAATAGGTGCAACCTTATGTTGGGCATTAAACAATTGTACCTTAAACATACAGTGGTCATGACCCAATTAAACCTATTCTGACTTTTTGCATATAAACCAGAGATATTAAATCCCTTTGTTTAATAAGAAGATTCTGAGCAGCTTCTTTTGTTGTTGTTGTTGCCAGGTTTATGGAGCGAAGGCCAAAGCCCGTAGACAGATCCAAGTGGCTTTGTTGGGGCAGACACCCAGGTAACTCTTAAATTGTATCCTGCCTTTTGGAACAAGTTCTGACATCACTTGCACCGGCGCAGCCGGGGTTATTCATTTGGGCTAAGCAAATTAAAAGGTTCTGCTTAGCCTCTCCCTTACTTTGCTTTTATACTGTCAGGCTAATTGAAGCTACTCCTGGTTTATAACTCCACGATGGGGAATTGCATCCAGACAGCGTGCGGTGACGCATCAGAATAATGGCGCAGATGAAGGGCTAATATTGAATTCGGCGGTTATACTAATGTACACCTGTTGGGGATCTGGTCCAGCGGGATGTGCGCAGGCGGGCTGGCGAGCTCTCAAGGCCCCGAGACAGCGCGGGGTTTGATCCGTGCCACGCACGGCGCCTTTCCCACGAAGTCCCACGCGCGTTCAAGCTGCGG
>JASVER010000094.1:887268-922938 GCA_030449065.1 Oceanodroma leucorhoa
GGGGGGGTGGTCGACTTTAGGTTCCCCTCTTTTCTTTTTCTTCTTGCATTTTATTTTCCCCTATATTTCTTGCTGAGGTTGGACAAAAATCTTAACACCTTGGGAATAGACTAACAGTGGYACAATAGTGTGTACTGTTCGATTTAATAGGATCTCTTCAATGGAAATGGAAAGAAGGGGACGGTTCACTCAGGGCTAACAGTGCCTTTCTTTTTTCTCTTTACATGTCTCAGCCAGGAAACAAACCCTTCTACTTCAGGGCAGCATTTAACCTGTAAGGGAAGCTACGGAGAAAATCCTCCTAGCAGGTTATGTCAAGCCTTTAGTAACGAATAGTGGAACTTCTTTTGGGTTTTATTTTTTGGTTGGGGTTTTTTTTTTTTTCTCTGCTGGTGAGATCTCTGGGGTCTAGGCCAGCTATTAACTGAGAACAGGAGGAGGGAAGATTTTTAGGGAAAATCTTATCCCGTAATGGATATTCTTCTTGTGTCCCTAAACCTTCTAGCAAYGGTCTTAAAAGCATGACCTTGGAGTGGGCAGACCACCAATCTTTGAACAGTCTAATGATTCCTGYGCCAGTTATTTCTTTTTCCCTTTGAAAGCTTGAGTACAAGAGAGAAACCAAGCTCCTCTGTCATCATACAGAATGGAAGTTACAGAATCCTACAGAGTGCAGAATAGAAGTTACAGGGGATTTTGCAGTTCTTGTTGCAAAATAAGTATGCAAAATAAGTAATGCAAATATGCTCTGGTACCAAAGGACTCAAATGTCTCGCGCAGAAATTTGCTTGTACAAGTCTCCTGCCAAATTTGACAGCAACTCAGTATGGGTCCTTCAGTCCTGAATTCATTTTCCCACTTTCTTAAAGCAGTAATAAAGGTACTGCCTTCACAAGGTCTTTTTGGAGACTCAATAAAGTTTTTCTGACATCATAATGTTTGCACATGTCCTGATCCAATATATCGGACTGTATTGTATAGTGCCCGTTCCCATTACCAAACTGAACCTCATCTTAATCTCCTGTTACTGCTATCCGTAGTTAAAACTGGTTGCTTTAAGAATATGCAGCAGGCACAAATACTAAATATGTCCCTAAAGGAATAAATCAGCCCTGGAATAGTGATATGAGAAAGAATAGAAAACGTGCTGGAAGAATTTTAGTATCTATAGGAACTACTTGCTACTAATTTTCCCTTACACTTGGATTCAAATCAGGATGTATACGTGCTCAGAGGGCCAGGACAACCTGTTTTGTTTTGCAAACTACTTCTGTTCAGATTGAAACATTAAAAAAGACAAGTAGGAATGTTCACCTTGGGGGTGAAGGGGTGGAGAAATYGGGCTTTGAGTTTGAAATTCAATTTTGTGGAAAATGCAATGCTTCCACTCCAAATAGGACTTAGATAGAATGGTGATTCATCCCCCATTGAAGTCAATGCCAGAGTTGCTTTTGATTTAATCAGAATCAAACCCTATGGGATTATTCTCACTTGCAAACTGGACTGGTCCTATTAAGTAGAGAAACCACAGTGCTTTTGCAGGGCTGCTTCTTTCTTTCTTTTTTTTTTTTTTTTTTTATTTTTTTTTTATTTAATGAAATTGGCTCAGTGTCACAAAACTGAGACGAAACCCGAAACCCTTCTGTTTCAGTGCTTTTTGAATGTTCTTGGAACATCTGGCACAGCTGTTATTTTGACCCCAAGGCAGGAGTACAACCTCACTCCTGTTCCTATTCCAATTGAAGCTGACACCAAATATGCCAACGCGAATGGGGCTGCGCAGCCCAAACTGAGCTGTCAGCTCCCTCTCAGAAGAAATTGGAGCTCAGGGATGGGGCGAGGAACCAGAGCAGTCCCGTTGTCACGGTCAGAGCTGTCAAACCTACGCAAAAAAAGACAGGAATGAGGTAAAGCAGTGGGCACTGTTTCTGGAGCTCCGCTAAGGAAGCGGCTACTTCTGTTTTTCTTTAAATTGCTTCCTTATTGACTTTTAAATTTAGCCACCCATAAACCTGAATGAATGCCCACAGGACGAGGGTTTTTTTGCACCTCCACTTAAATAAGTTTTGTAGAATTGGTTCATCCAAACGGAACTTCTGTACGTGGACGGATCTGAATCTGTTTGAGCTGCATTTCCTTGCCTGACACCACAGAGACAAGAGTATTTTTCTTTCGACAGAAAAGATCGTGAGGGTAGCTGAGTGAGAATCAAACATACTCAAGATCCAAAAGAAGCTATCTCATCTTGATCAGTAATACCTGATATCTAAATCTTTTGACTTATTCCAAGCTGCAGGAACTTGTACTTTTTATCTATAAATCTTCTTTCTCCGTGCACCTTCCTGATTTCCTTTCAGCTCTAAGACTTAATATTACTGCTTATACTTTCATCCCTTAAATACTCAGAGCCTTAAATTGTCTCTGGTATACAGGATAATCAGTTCTCTAGTGTGTTAATCCTCATTATGTGCCTATTAAAATGAAGATTAAATCAAGCATTAGGGTGCCTCCTCCCGTTATGAAATCTGAAAAACAGGATTGAATTGGGGGGGGGGGGGAAGGAAAACCACCAAACACCTAAAAAATTGTTTCTTGAGCTTCACTGGGAAGCAGTAAAAGCAAGGCTACGCTGAAGTCTGAGGTATGAATGCCTGATTTTATTAACGCAATTGTGCAAGTGAGGGGAAGATAAGGAACGCGGTGTACGAGGAATAAGGTTTTAGGCACCGAGAGGGTATTTGCATGTGCCTACGTGAGGTGTAGTGTGTTTGTACACGGGTTCGGTGTTGCGCACACGTGCTTTGGCAGGCGAGAGGCGATGCCTCCCATCTGCACGCACACAGGTACGTCCTCGTCGCCTTTCGGGGGGGGCTGAGGTCAGGTGCAGAGCTGACCCCCCGCGGGAAGGCTCGGTGCCAGGCCCCGTCGTACGTGCCGTGCCGTACCAAAATGCCCCTTCCCTTCTTCCAAGCCGCCGTAACCCTGGGATAACTGCTAAACGGATGGGAAAATATCTTTTCTTAAAGGGCAGGTGATTTTTTTTTTTTGGGGTGGGGGAAGATTTAGGACTGCCCTGTCATTTCCTTGAGCTCAATTATCCATAGGAAGTCGTCGTCCCCCCGTCCCCCCCCTTCCCTTTCCCACCGCCTCTCCAAAGATTAACTTTTTGGTTATTGTTGTTTGGCAGGTACTTTTAATTGGCTGGAAAATATTCTTCCTGTGAAGTTGCAGTTTTCTGGGGCTTGAATGAGTCCAGTCTGCCATTGGCTCTGCCCAGCGCCTCCCGATTGGCTCGGCAGCCCGCGGGGGGACCGATAAGGGCGGCTATAAAAGCCCTCGGCGCTGCTCCCGGTCCCCCAGCGAGCAGGAGCCGGAGGGGCCGGGCAGAGCCGGGCTGCAGCGCGTCCCCGAGCCTCGGCAGATTCCTTTCTCTCTCCCCGGGAGCGCGTATCCAGATCCACATCTTTGCTCAAGCCGAAGTGGAAGAGGAGAGAGAGAGAGAGAGAGAAAAAAAAACAAAAAAAACAACCAACCAAAAAAAAAAAAAAAACCCACCCAAAAAAACCACACTTAGCGGAAACTTGTCAGAGAATGCTCCTAAAGTCTGGTTTTCTCCTGCTGCTGGTGATCAGTGCATCTGCATCCTATGAAGCTGAACAGAATGACTCTGTGAGCCCCAGGAAACCCAGGGTTGCAGCCCAGAACTCAGGTAACACCCAGCAAGGAGGGCTTTGAGCCTGAACCCTGATGTGCTAAAAACTGTTTCAGATATCTCTACTGCTGATTTTCCTTTTTTGTTTTTTTCTTTTTTTTTTTTTTTACCTTTTTTTTTTTTTTGCTTATAAACTTAATGGCTGGTAGGAACAAATATTAATTTAAGGGTCTGATTCAGGAGGATATTGGTGCATAGCTGGAGCAGAAATCTTCTCCTTTCAGGAGCTGGGTCAGGAAACCGGTGTGTGATCTGCTTGCAGGATGCAATCCATTCTCTCTCCTCCTCCCCCATCTACTAAACGAGTTCCATGTACTTTTTTTTTTTTTTTCCCCCCTGCTTGCATGTATCTTTCTCTCTTCTCCAATTGCAGTCATACTTTGGTGTTAAATTCCTTGCTTTTTAGGAAGTTGATAAAATCCATGGAAATTTGACTGAACCATTGTTCTGCCAAACATCTGTCTATTCAAAGAGGGGGAGAGAGATATGCGACTTTGAAGAATGCAGTAACCTAGAAACTGTCCACTGCTAGCATTTATTTTCAAAAACTGATTGCTATCAGTTAGATGGTACCATAAAAATACGATTGTGACATTTAGCAAACTTGCTTTTACAATGGATAAAAAAATTGCTGGCAAGTCAGCTCTGGATGTCTCTACTTTGTGCAGTATAGATGCTTAGATAAGTTGGACACATTGTCTTGAACAATGGAAATTAAAAATCTGTCTTCTAGTATACTGAAAAGATATTAGGTCTCTAATTTGGAGCTCATTAACAGATGTCTTATTTTAGATCTGCAAGGCTCTGCAGCATTATACTAGGGTGTTTGCTCAATTTCCTTTTGTATTTGGTTGCTATAGAAACATAGGGTCTCACTATTGCACGGTGCCTAAAACAATAAAAGCTTAATGCATACTAAGTCTGCTGAAAGCAAAGTTATAATTTGAACCTGTGGAAACATAATTATGGGAATGACTTGTGCGATGGTGAGGTTATGAACTGAGGAGAGGATGATCTTACCAAATATTTCTCCCTTCAGGCACGTAAGCAAGAGCGGAGAATAAGGAGGGGTTAATTGGGTGATTTTTTAAAAATATTTTTTTTTCCTCCTCTTTTCTGTAAAGATCCTAGTTATATAGGTACGTCTTTAGGCTACAACTTAGCTCTTAATAAGGTGTGTTTGCTTCCACTAAATGAAAATCCTCACTTTTCCTACACCTAGGATCTTGATGGGAGACACCGGGTTTGCATTTCTTCCTAAAGAATGTCTTGTAACATGATCTGCAAAAGTAATGAATATGCCTTGCACAGACACATAAGGGGACAGATGTTCAGCTTACCAAAAAAGGTTAATCCCTACTAATTTCAGGGCAATCATGTGGCAATACTGCTGATTCATTGTTAAAATGCATAGTATCTGCACTAAAAAAGATGGAATGACATGGATACCCTCCTGTTCAGACTAACTACTACCTCAACRATTTTAATTATACATGGGCAGCTCCATTACCTTAACTTTCTCTGCCCAAATGTCCCTTCTCTTTGCGAATCTTCAGCAATAYGACCTTTCTAGGCTATGCTTGCAAACGGCTGGGTACCAGGTTAGTATTTAGCACCAAGCTGCTTGTTCAACTCCTTTGATAACTGACACGCAAACTAAAATCTTATTTCTAGATACTTTACACTTTTTAGAAAGGCACAAATACCTCCAAAGCTAGCAAAACCAGCGCTTCCTCGCAGTAAGCGCAAATTTCATGCCAGCTTATTGGCAACCGCCGTCACTTCAGTCTCATTTTCAAATGAGGCTTGTGAGCCAGATGCCGCCAAGCTGCTCTGACCTCCCTTCGGTCTAAGACCGTGGAGAAGAGCTCACCACCACCCAGTGCTCTTCATGGGCCCATCCTCATGACTTCTGCCTTCTTTAGAGGAACTCTGAATAAAGCTGGAAATGCATGCAGTCAGAATTAGGTTGGGATGGACCTGTAAGTCTCCATCTAGCCAAAGACTATCAAATGTTGCCTCTCTTTTAATCTGTATGTAACCGGTCAAAGGTTTCGGTAGTGGCAGTTTCTGTTCCTTGATTTGCTGGTGATCTGTTGCATGCCTTCAGTTAATAACTCCCTTTGGCCGTGCCTTTGGCCTCTCTTCCTTACCCCTCCCTCCCRTCCCGAAAAGCAATCAGGCTGCTGCTTGACTGCAGTCGAGCGTGACTTGAGGTTGCGCTGGAGAAGGGTTTTACGGCGGCGGGTCCGTGACGTTGTGCCTGTGCCTCTCCCTGCAGCCGAGGTGGTCCGCTGTCTGAACAGTGCCCTCCAGGTGGGCTGCGGGGCCTTCGCCTGCCTGGAGAACTCCACGTGCGACACGGATGGCATGTACGACATCTGCAAGTCCTTCCTCTACAGCGCTGCTAAATTTGACACTCAGGTACAGTATGAGTATAAAAGGGACGAGAATAATACCTCGCTGTTAGAGCTCCCTTTTCATGCCCCGATTCAATAAAGCGCTTTTACAAGTCCTGCGGCACGAAAGCACGTGCTGAAATGCTTTGCTGAATTGGATGCCTTAATTTCTCTGTCCTCTTGGAGATGGGGTCTGTGCAGGCTTAACCCTTCCTTTCTTGCAGCCCTTCCTGCTGCTTAGCTGCTCCTCTGAACCATGATTTTGGTTTTTGGCTACAAATGCATCCTTCAGGACTATTTTCTACAGTACATTTTCCACATACTGTATGCTATGTGTGAGGACTTGGCAAGGAGTGTTTTGTGGGGCGGAGAGCTAAGTTTCCTCTTCAGGAGGAAATATAAACGTTCTTCTAACAAAGTAAGTCTTCTGACTGTGTGACCTGGCACAGGGCTGGGATTTGAATTGGAAGTCTTTGGGCCTGGGAATGCACGGCCAGATCAGCCTCTCCGGAGCTGCAGTCACTCGCAGCCGAATAAATAGGATAGTATCGGAGGACTGCGGCTCTGCCGAGGGCCCTTTTCCTTCGTACTGTCTTCCCAAAATGTGCACGCCCCCTCATTCCCTGCACGCTCGCTCCCAAGGACAAACTTACAAGCTCTTAAAGCATCTTGAGGTCTGCTGAACCAGATGCGTTAAATCGCTGGTATGCAGCGAGCGGTCCGGCCCCCTCCCGGAGGGCAGAATTGGCCCATCTCTGGCGCTGGCACTTTTAGGGCTGTTCGTGCAAAGACTTCCATTGCCTAAATCTTCTGGGAACAGGAGCTCACCGTTCTCCCTGGACTGTGTGCATCCCAACTGAAACTGCGGTGGATGTAACTATGCAATAATTGCGAGCATTTCGGGTCCAATTCCCTGCCGTGCTTGGTAAGGGACCTCCGGCAGGTCTGTAATTGCAGCAAGGGTAATTAATAGCAGCCAGCCACAGCGGAGTACCTGTTAATACATCCCTTTCTATGAAATCTGTTGCAGTTTAAGGTTTTTCTTCTGTTTCCAGGGAAAAGCTTTTGTGAAAGAAAGCTTGAAATGCATTGCGAATGGGGTAACGTCCAAGGTGTTCCTTGCCATCCGGAGGTGCTCCACTTTCCAAAGAATGATCTCYGAAGTGCAAGAGGAGTGCTACAGCAAACTGGACATGTGCGGCATTGCGAAACGAAATCCTGAAGCCATCACGGAGGTTGTYCAGCTTCCAAATCAGTTCTCAAACCGGTACGTGGAGCTTTCCTCAGCTGAAATGCATCAAATGCAAAAATGTGAAGCACAGAGAAAGAAGTGAGAGGAACCAAGTTGACTAACTTCTTACAAGTCCTAATATAGCTTAGCCTAAGTAATGCTCTCTGCTTTTTCAAATCCTTGTTAAGTTTTACCAGCATTCTTCTGATTCTCTTTTTGGTCAATACACTTATAAACATCTCCAGGGGAGAATCATAAAATTAACTAGACATACATTACTTCAAAGCCTGGAGTTTGTTTAAACGTTAGTTCTTTTAGGTTGAATGCAGTATAAAGGTAAACAGAGCTTTTAAATACCAAACCARTTTGATTAATATAGCATCTCTGGCGTAAGAGCTTCTCAACCTATTGCAACTTCATTCACTTCGTCAGGCTGCAGCCATCCCCTTTTTTGGTTTTTTATGGCACCTAGCAAATGAGGCCTTGCCCTCTGGCTTACCATGGCAATATGAAGAACTAGGAAAGCTGAAAGGGAACCAGCGAACAGCTCCTCTATAACCTTACTCTGCCGTGATCCTGTAGTTCGTATTTCTAGGGATGGTCTGATGTTCTTAATGGTCCCTTTTAGGGTTGTCTTCACCCCTGTTCCTTCTTGATAGCAAAGGCTGCCTGCAGAAATGGGCACGTCACGCTGCTCTCTGGCACCTTYATCTGAGCACGGAGCTGCCCTGTCCCCATCCTCCAAGGACAAGGGACAGAGAGAGGCTTCAGGGAGCTACTGCAGTCTGCGCAGTCACGCTGCAAGGGCAGGGATTTCTTCCTCTAAATCCTGGAACAATCAGTGCTGAGTCTTGTGATTGGGATAAAAGGGATCTTTTTGAACAGTTTGAGTAAATATGCTCTAGAATTTGAGTGCAAACAGACCAAGCTGCAATTTAACGCGTTGGCTGGCTGCGGCTAATACTACAGCTCCTCTGGGCTGGCTGTTCGACTTGATCTAGAAGCATCTTAAACCTCCAGACCTATCCTAGGACAGGTATGCAAGTGATATATAGATGTTCCATCTCTGACCAGCAACAATTTATTATAGAAAACTCTACTGTAGATATTATATCCAGAAAATTAAGCTTGTGGGAAGGCAAAAATTATACTTGTGTGTCTTCCCCCGCTTCCCCCAAGCAAATTTGGAAGAGATTTGCTTGAGCGTTCCCCTGAGGGCTGGGACGAGGAGCGGGCAGCACTGTGGTTTACGAGCTGAAAGAGCAGCTCAGGTTAATATGATGGATCGTGGAGTTAAACAGCCCTTGGCGGGGCTGTGGGGGCATTGGGGTGAAGGGGGGACGTGTGGGCGCTGGAGCGAGGGAGGAGGCGGTGATAGCAGCGCAGCGGCGTTATACGTGTTGGGGATGTTCCTCTCCAGAGGACAGACCCTGAACCGGAGCCGCTGTCTCCCGAGGCGGAGGGAACTCCTCCCCCCACAGCCGCCAACCCTTGTCGAAGCCAAAGGATATTATGACATGTTGAGTAACAAAAGCAGCAGGATTTCCCAGCTAATAGTTTACATTGAGGTCTCCTAAAGCATCCTGCTTTCCCAGCCCCTGTCCCAACATAGCCACAGAATAAGAATGTGCCACTTGGCCTGGGACACTGAGAGGAAGTAGTTAAAGGTCATAGCATCTTCCTGTGATTTAATCTCACGGCAGGAGCAGGAGGGGAGGAAAGCCTTCTTGCCTTTGCTTGCAGTCTAGCTGCTGAAAGGCACCGGCGAGCTGTTTGGTGGCAGCTCCAGCTATGGAAACCACCAAGCTGTGGTTGTACGAAGGAGGTGGAGGCAGCGCAGCAGAGGAAGGCGGATGGGATCTGTTCCTCCCGTCCTGTTAGCCTGGGACTGATGTAAGCTGGATGCATGGCTCGCACAGACGTATTCACCATCAACTACTGTGCACTTCTACTAATATTAAGCTTCAGAGCTTAATATTAGCGCTGCCGAGCTGTGCTTGCACTGTGCTCCACCGTGCCAAAGCCTGGTCCTTTGTACTTCAAGTGCAGCAGAAACTTTAACCTCACCTGACCTCCACTGGCTGCTCTACGGGCCAGAGCTGAGAGTTAGGAAAGGAGTTTGAATATGAACTCTCSTTTCCCTCTTCCTTCCCCTCCTCCACCTGCAGGTTATTCTCTTCTCTGCTCCTGTGGAAAAATGTCACGGTGACCTTAAAGGCTTAAAATAAGTTCCCCGACGTCCTTACAGGCAGAAGTAGCCCAGCAAATATGGGACTGCTCCTCCATGCCCAACTTTCTCTCCCTAGGAAGATGCTCTCTTGCACAGTGAGGTCCCGTGTGCCCGCTTTGCTCCCGCTGCCCGAGCCCGCCGTGCACGCGGGGCTGGGCTGATTCTGCCTTAGCCCCGTGGAGGGTCGTTCCTTTCAGCGCCGTTCCCCGCTCGGCTCRAGCAGTGCTGGGGAAACAGATCAGCCCAATTTCCTGGCTCCCAATTTCCTGGCTCCCTCCTGGAGCGAGGGACGCGTGCTCAAGGCTGCTGGAAGGTGAAGAGGCAGCAGCCGGCTGTGGAGGAGGCAGGCATGCAACAGGGCAAAGCATAAGGTCCTCGCTTGTGATTTAACGCATGGTCGGCTTGTTGGAAGTGACAACTGATTGTATGTCCTAAAGATCTGTCCCCGGGGGATACAGGCATCTGTCAGGCTCTGACTTGGACCGAGCTTGCTTCYCCCTTGCCAAAGGCTGTGCATGGAGGGGAAGGGAGAGGGACGGAAGGGGACGGTGCCGCAGGGATGGATGCATTCGTAGGAAGGGTCGTACTGGCTCAGACCGGTCTGTTATCCTGTCTGGTGATGGGCAGTATCTGTCTATTAGAAAGACRCAATTATTTTTCTTCCTAAGGCTCYAGAAACTCGGGTTGTTTAGCGGAGAGTAAAACACACACTTRAGCCAATTACTAGATGGTCTCAGCTCCTCGCTCTCACCTCGCTTCCCAGGGTAACACCAAAGTCGCTTGTGCGTACAGCCTTACCTTTCAGAGCTGGAGCGGCTGCTCATTTAGGATGACTAAATTAGAAGTTTGACGGGTTGTGTTCCTTCCGTATGTCATGGGCACAGCATCTCCAGAGCCAAGGCATTTGTTAGATGCAGTGAGAATATGTACATTGTGCACTGTCAAAAATCAATTTCAAACACACCCTGAATGACTTAAAAATTCTGATTCTCATAGTTTTATCGCTTGGACTGGTCTCCTGGCTTGAGATCAGTTCTTACCTTGTTTCTTTGGTCTTGCTGGGAGACGCCTTGGAGTAACGGATGGTAACTCTYGCGCAGGTATTACAACAAGCTGGTGAGAAGCTTATTGGAGTGCGACGAAGAGACTGTCAGCACCATCAAGGACAGCTTGATGGAGAAGATTGGGCCCAACATGGCAAGCCTCTTCCACCTGCTGCAGACAGACCACTGCGCCCAAGGCCACCCGCGCGCGGACTTCACCAGGAGACGCATCACCGAGCCGCAGAAGCTAAAACTCTACTTCAGGAACCTGCGAGGTGAGGGGTCTGTCCCGGCCCACGCGAAGCGCAGCTCCGCCGAAAGCGCGTAACGCCTCGGGGGAGCGACGATGGGTGTGTAAGGGATGCTAAGCACTACCAAAGCTGACGTCTCTCTTCTAGAAGAGTAATGCACCCAAACCAAGTGTACTGTAGCTAGTTTTAATAACAACTAGGAACTGGTTTTAGATTTAGTCATTGATATTTTCTATTCCTCTCGAACAAAACTTTTGCATGGATCTGTGTTCAGTGTCTCAGCTTTCCCGCCGTCAAAATGTCTCCATCTATTTTCTTCCCCACAAAAAGATACCCCAAACAATCTTAGTCTTAAATATAACCGTACAGTAGTCAGGCCTTCAGACACCAAACTCTAAATGTACTGTAGTGCTAACACCATTGAAGTCTGAAGATTTGGCACCAAGGAGAATAGCTTATTCTCTCTTGTAGTAAGCTGGTAGGCGACGATAGATGCACTAATAACTATTGCACATCCTAAAGATGTCAATGGAATTCGTGTTATGAATCTGTGCTGGCCATGGACGAATATGAATGTCATATTCCTGGTCTCTTAGTGTCATACAGTCCTAATCCTTCCAATACAGCTCCATTAACCCGTTGATTTACCAAACTCGCTAGCTGTGGATGATTCTAGTTACCGTGACCTGGCACCACAGTGCAAAATGAGTTAAAACTACCCCCCCCTCCCCCCCTGACACACACCAAATCAGGAAAGGAACATTTTGTACTACGGAAATGATTGAAAGAGGTGCCAGTCTATGGTTGAAGCTAGTCAGAAGGTTACATAATCTTGCATTGTATTTAAAAGCTAACATCTATGTACTGTATTTAACTGTCTAAAGCTTTAAAAGAAATCTAACAAAAACAAACCCTGTCTTAAGACTAGAGTATTAAAGGTCTTGCTCTAACTGTGGTATAAATAGTTTTAAAATCTGTCATGTACTGTACATAAATTCCACGAGAGTCTGCTTAAAAGGAGCAGAATATAATAACTTTATTGCATAAACTTAGTTTTGTAAGTTAGCTATTTCTTTTTTCCTGGAAACAGTCTCTCTGTCATATTGAAGAGTTCACATTCTACTCTGTGGCCTTTTTATAATGAAAGAGAGAAAATGTTTAGGACAGAAATTGCAGGGCCAGAAACAAGCCTCTCTTCTCATAGTTAAAATGGAGGGGGGGAAAGACAAAAAAAAGAAAAGAAGAGTTCAGGCTGGCCGGCCCTATCTCCACAGAGCTGCTGTGAGCCGCAGTTATACCCAAGGCACGAGTGCTGCTGGAGAGCTATTTGGGGAATTATCAGATGGCTGACAAAAAGCTGCTTTGGGATCTCATAGCTGCCCGAGGGTAAAACCTACTGCAGAAAGTTGATTTCTGGGGAAAGGCAGGAAAAATCCTTAAGTTCTCTTAAGCTTCAGAAGCAAAGCGGTGTGCCTGCCTTTAAGCGGAGACATGCGTGGAAGCCCTCAGCTCCGCCTCGCCTCCCATCCACCTCGTCGGCAGCCTCGGAGCRGGAGCGGAGCAGCCGGTCCCGCAGCAGTAGCTGGGGGCCCCCCCCAAACGCCGCGCTCTGCACAGTAGTCTGGCCGGGCTTCGGTCAGCCAAAAAAAGCCGCATTGTGGCATGCGATCAACAAGGCCAGTTCCACGCTCCAAATCTATCCCGTTAGAGTCCGTCTGCAGAGTGGATGACTCTTGCTCAACTAGTTAGAGAGCTAATAAAGGAGGGATCTATTTTTCTTTTCAAAAATCTAAAGCAATATAACTTTTTTTTTTTTTTTAAACCACAAAGCCTTTAAACAATAACTTGCTGCTAATATATTGAAACCAGATGCAGTGGCAGCATTTCTAATATTGCTGTCTTCATTAAATGTAGCCCAAAAGTGCTGTCATAAAATTGTAAGCAGCAAAAAATGTTGCTGACGGTGGAGGGTTGTTGTTTTGTTTTTTTTTTTTTTAATACTCTGAATCGTCCAGGGCAAGCAAGATGCAATATTGCTCGTTCTTAAATCACAGTCAGGTATCTAGAGTCCAACACAAAGAAGTTTTGCAAGGTGAAAACCAAAGGCCCCTTGAATATCCTGACCCTAAAAGTTTGACTCGCGCTTAGGAACTGCTCCCAGGACTGTGCACGTGCGACTCTCCCCCCCCCGGCGTTACCGTCAGCAGGCGGGGGTTACTGAGCTGGGGAGTCCGCCGGGGTTTGTGCATCAAGTGCATATTGCTATGGGGGGAAATAGGTACAAAAAAAAAAAAAAGGTCTACCTGGCTGGAGGCAGTGTCCAAAGAACCGCCCGGATGGCTGCCCTGGTGCTACGGAGCCCGGCTCTGGGCTGTGCGAAGCAGCTCCCGTTTTGGGTACCCAAAGGCCCCCCTGGGCTCGCACCAGCAGAGCTCACTGAGGACATCTAGCAGCCGCGGTTTTCCACGGAGATGCTCCTMACGGCAAGTGGCTTCTCTGTTGTGCATCCGTTTCTACTGAAAACCCAAAGAAGGTTTATAAAGTTGATTTGGGGCTGGGGAGGAGGGTTAGATTACCCCAAACCCCATCTTTTTGGGTTGTCATAATTAACTTTCTTTTTCCAGTAGGAATTTAAACTTGTTGTCCCCTTAACACGGGCGGGAAGACGACTGGGAAAATAATTCCCTCCGCTTCGATTTGCTCTGGTATCACAGGTGGACGTCACCTGGGCAAACCAAAGCTCTGCCCCTCCGCACCGCCACTGCCGTTGGGGTCTCGCCCGATGCCTCGTGTCGGAGAGAGCCCCGACTACATCACCAGGTTTTTGAGCTGCTTTAATATGTCACTTTTTTTCCCTGTGCTGAAGTAGTAAGGAAGCCGCAAGCACACATCCATAAAATCGAAAGGCCTGGGGTTCACCTTGCCTAACTTTTGCCACCTAGCTGGTCACTTAACGCTCTCTCTTAYCAGGGGAGGGGGACACGGAGGTGGGAGAGGCGCTTCCCATCGACTGGGAAGGATGCCTGGGTTTAGATGGTTGGAATTAGGTGAGAGAGATCCCCCTGGGGACGGGGAATGATTCTCAATATTAAGTCCAGCTATTTCACATTTTATTTAATCTCTAATGCTTTATTTTTTTAATCTTGCGTTCACTGCAAAATGATTTCTCTTGGGGGCGGGGAGGGGCTTATCTAGAAATGTTTGCATGATTCTCATTGTGATTTGTTTGCACTTTAGATGTTTTGTGCCATTATAAATTTGCATTATGTATTTATAATTTAAAGATACTTAGAAGGGGGAGAGAGTTTGGGTTTTTTGTTTTTTTGCTGAGTACTGGAATAAACAGTGAGCATATCTGGTATATGTCATTATTTATTGTTTAAATTACATTTTTAAAGCTCAGTGTGTTCATATAAAGGTTATTTGAAACATATCATAGTAATGAGAAAGATGCAAGTTATTTTCTTTGCTTATTTTTATAATTAAAGATGCATAACATAATGAGGCCTATGTTGGATTTTCTTCTGCAATGAAATAAAAACGTCAAATTTAAGGGTTTTTAGTGTCTGACTCTTTCATTAAACCTGACTGTGACCATGGCACTGCCCAAGCAGCCGGCCGTTGCACTTACCTTTGACTGAGCATCGTAGCTTTTACGCCTGTTCTGGATGCTGAATATCTTGGGTTGCGATCCTGCAGCGTAGGTCGTGTGAAGTCAGAGGTTCATCTCTCACGGTCTTCATCTCTTGATGCTGCTCAGCAACGAGGCTGGAGAAAAATAGGAAGAAGGGGGGTGAATGCAGAGTAAACGATTCCTGAAGTAGCCTTTGGGCATCTAGACCACCATGCCCGAGTGTCACTAGAATAATCCTCTGGATACCTTTGGTGTGACCAAAACCTCCGATCCTGGGCCCTGCAATGTCCAAGAGCAGCTGTAAATCCCGGTGCTAATAAAGCTCTTGTCATGGGTCTCTTTGACAGTGGCCCGACCTTGTAAATTATATCTTATTTAGCCTGATAGCAAAATTAAGGCAGAACCATTTTTTAATGAATGTATGCATAACAGAATTGCAGGAAAAAGAAAATACCTTGATTTTGGCTTTGATGTACATGTAAATGTGCATTTACACTTCATTCAGGAAATCTCTAATTTCCAGTGGAAGATCAAAAAACGTTTAATACTCATCAGAGGAAGACTGGCAGACTAATTCAGACTTACTGCTCCAAAAGCTGCTGCAAAGTTTAAAAAACTATTTCCCCCATCACATTAGAGTAAGACTTGTCCAAGAGAACCAAAGAATAAATATTAACAATACAATTGGATTTTAAAAAAAAAAAATCTCTTCTTCCTTCTTTTTTTGTCCAGTGACGTAGAAATTACTTTCAAAAGGGGCTGTTAAAACTTTGCTTTTGTTTTCCCTTTTTAGTCAAAAAATGAAATCCCTTTTTAGTCAAAAGCGGAGTTCATAATAAGGTACGGTAACTTACCAAATTCAGAATTTATCATTCTTTGCAAACAAATAAGCTGCTGTGGTTCACAGCAGTGAGAGTTGACGAGCCAGAGCGACGCTTATTTAACATTGCTGTAAACCAGGGCCGAGGTGCCAAGGGAAGYGGACCTTCCTTGAGCTCCCGTTGACTGCTGGTAATTCCTAGGTAATTCCTGCTTCCCTGGATACTGCTTTGGGAATTCTCCCTATTCCTGTTCAACTAGCGGGAGTTGAGCTGGTATTTTGGGAAAAGGCAGAAAGGGCAGTCACGTACATTGGGTGAAGCTCTTGGCTGTCCCGCCGGTTTGATGAGGTTTCTCATAAAATCCCTTCCCCAAACGGAAAAGGTAAAAGCAAAAAGAAACATCAACATCGCTGCCATAACTGAGCATCACATCAGTCAGGTTTACACGGGAATGCAAAACCAGTTCCCATCTCTATACGAGTGCCACTGAGTCATCTGACTGCCAGAGGTCTGAGGAACGGATGTCGCCCTCGGACTTTTTCGTTCGCTTTTCCATTAGTAGGAATCCCCAAACCAGCTGCTGAGCACCTGCATCCACTCACCCACCTGTAAATCACCGGCTGCTAAATAACAAACTCCCCACCCCCACTTTCTAGAAGCCAAAGCACCAAAGGGAACAGCGTTYGATTAGAAATGACAAAAAAATGTAGGGATAAGCAGTGAATTATATACATTGCTAGAAACAAAGCCAGTTAACATTTCTGCTCTTGCGAAAAGAGTGCCTTGGAAATAGTACAGATGCCATGCTTCCAAAAGCTGGCTTTCRTAGCTGTTTTGTAATTAATAACCACCATAAAATAATTACTGTCAATACAATGTACTATTCACATGAAATCTTCATAAATCTCAGCCTCATCAGCAAACCACATCTCTCAAATGAAATTGTTCTTAGAGAATATGAGGATTTTGCTGGCCCAAAGCACCTCACCCCAATGCATGGAATCACTTAGAAATCTGGACMTTTCTATAGTAATTCTACACAACAAATTCTCTTTGAAACTCYGCTCATTCTGGGTTGGKTTTTTTTTTTTTCTTTCTCCCCTTAGCTCCCCCGAGTGCTAAAACTCGACCCCAAAATGAGAGGAGTAAATGACAGGAGAGCTCTCCAGCATGGCTCAAAGCAAGCTCAGCTGTGCTCCGCCAGGAACTGCAGCACTGTCGTACGAGATTTTCTTTCTCCTCCCAAACTCAAGACCGACCTCGTGGTGGGAGTTACATATCCTATAGATAAAAATGTCACCAATTCAGTTACATAGCGTATAAAGCAGGCAGCATGTGTCAAGTGAAGTTCTTTAAAAAGAACAAAGGTGTTARTCAGGCTGCTTGGAGGGTATTATTATTATTAATATTATTATTGGAAATTTCATGGGAAATTTTTACCTGGTGTCCCCAACTGCAACAATATTTCTGAAGTGCAACAACTTCTCAAGAGTTAAAAAAAATGACATATTTAGACCATGCTAGTCTTACTAGCACTTACATGCGCTACACTAGTGCTAGTAACTGGGGTTTTGATTTCAAAAAAAAAAAAAAAATGCAGCAGCAGGGGTCTAATCAAAACAGCCACCACGGTGGAAAGACTGTGCAGAAAACAGTCCTGGAAAGGAAATCTCCGCTCGATGACGACGGAGAGCTCGGAGTGCATTAAAGTCCTGGTTATCATCTTCAAACGGAACAAACAGACCAGGAGTTAATTTGATTTGGCCGAGGCCCAAAGCAGATGATTGACTGATGTTCTTGTCTTGTCCTTTTTTTTTTTTTTTAAAGTTTCATTACAAAACAAGGGGAAAATAATTTCAGATTTTCCCAGTCCTCACCCTTCCTGCTYGCCTCGCTGTTCTGAGCAAGGGGGGAGAGAGAGAAAGAGCGAGCGCAGGAGAGGAGGAGTGTGATCTTTGGCACTTCAAATGACACTGGACAAAACGACTGGGAGTGAAATTTTGGGAACAGACTTCACTTCCTGCCTCCTGTAAACTTCGAAAAATAAAAAGCAGAAAAAAAAAAAAACAAACCTTCCACAATATAATAAAGGACATTGTCTTTGCCATCATGATTCAGCCAGTACAACCGGGAATATGAAAGAAGTTAAAAAAAAAAAAAAAGTGAAGTAGGATGCTAAAAATATAATCAAAGTGCAAACAAATTGACTCCGCAGTGGTCGTTCCCATCGTGCGAGGTTCGAAAAAGGCAGAAGGAATGCAAATGGCTACGGACTTTACTGTATTGTAAACTGGGGAACTCGCAGTCGCAGGACACCGAGCTATACAAACGCAATCGAGATTTTCATATATTTCAGTGTAAAGCAACGGCCAAAATTTATGCTGATAGATTTTTGGGGGGGTAACACTGCTTGAAATCCCTCTCTTCCCAAGGCTTGATCGGAGGGAGGGATACTCATCACGTACGGAAAGATTATGGACAATATTGTTCAACAGCATAAGCCACTCACAAGAATTATTTTCTTTCAATAAATCAGCATTTTCCAAGGAGACAGCTATTCCGCACCTCGGTCACAATACACAGGCTCGTATTTCTGAAGGCTGGGTTCCTCCTCGGAACGGCCAAGTTAGGCGTTAGAGATAACGTCAGATAATTTTTGCCGTAAGCCCCCCTTATCTCGGCGATGGAGAGGGACCCACGTTGCAGGCGGCTGGAGAACCTTAGGCAGAAAATACCTGCGAGAGACACGGGAGTTTTATTCCAGACGACAGCTGGAAAAACTAGTAAAACCTGTATGAGCTCATGGGGGGGCGGGGGGAATGTAGTTATTTTCACACAGATGAGATTTTTTTCTCTTTTTTTTTTTTTTTTTCCTCTTTGGTTTGTATTTTTAAGCAGACTGAAATGCCAGGATAGCCCGGATTGTGGCTACAAAGGATGATTGATCCCTGTTACCTGCGCCTTCCCGCTTCCCCTCCAGCCTTTCCCCCGGCTGGGATGGATGCTGCGGGTCCAGGCGSACAAAACCCAGCCGGTAGTAATGGTTATTTAAAGAGAAAAATCATTTTACGGAAACTGCGTTCCCTGTATTCTCAAGCTGGGAGAAAATTCCAGTTGGTTCCTTTGAATTTCTTTCAGGGTTATTTTTCATCTGCAGGCTTGGAGCGTTTTGTGCTGCAAAAATAAATCCCTGCTCTCCTCTCGATGTGCTGTTTGGCTTGGAGTAATCAACCAGGCTCAATAAAATCATCAGCCATCTCCAGCCAGTCGTGCCGAAACCCTAGCACGATTTTGCTCTCAACTGGGGAATTTAGACAGTCTGAACCAGCAGAAAGAGCCCAGCTATTTATTTTTATTACTGTGCTGATAATTAATCCTAGAAGTTTTTTCAGGACTTAAAAAATGTTTTTCTGAGCCGTTGTTTGCTGAACTGTTTYGCCTGTAGAGTCGCTTTTATTCGCTGGCCGTGATTTTCATGGGAACGAGGTGTCCGTCTGTGGGATCCGAGTTCACATTCGTGGCTAATTATCTGAAAAAGGTCCCTTTGGTCCTTTCCTAAATACACCTTTATTCCTATAGCCACGGTGAAGAGCACGGCCCCCATAGCGTAGGCTCACAGAGAAGCCGCAAGCACGAAAATTAAAAAAAAAATAAAATCAATCTGAACAATAAGAGTACAGATGTTTTCTTGGGTTTATCGTTCCTTCATCACGTTTGCTCACTCCGGTGCTCCCATGCACAAGTTCCCAGGAGCATCGCTCAGCTCCCTGCCCCAACGACCTCCCCCTTCTCCTGCCGCCTCTCGGCCGGGCACTTCATCCTCCTGCCACGCGGCCGTGAATCCTTCCTGCCCGAGGTAAATCTTTCCTTCCTTTGGGCCAAGGCACTGTCCTCAGGAAGGAGGAAGGAGGAGGCTGAGAGTCCCGGCGGCTCGCGGAGAAGTGCGTGACTGGTTAGGTGGAGCCGCCGTCGGTGAGTCAGGAGAGTCCCAACGACGCACGAGCGTTTTCCTCCTCGTCACTCGCGCGGGTGCCGGCGGGGACGGACACCCGAGCCCCCGCTGACACGGTTAAAGCTGTGATTGATGGAGCTGGAGAGGGCAGATGTTTTATCGCTGTATCAGAGGAAAGGGCTCCGGGCAGATCCACCCACCGGGCCCCCGGGGAGATGCACCAGCCCCGGAGCTGGATTCCCAGGTCAGGGAGCAAACTTCCCTTAAGGATGGGGAGTGGTACGCTCTGGCCGAAAAAATGAGATTACCAGAAGGACAATATTGGTTTTTCCTCTGGTGTGGAAAGGCGTTCTGCTCTGCTCCCAGCATTGTGCGGCTTTATTCTTCCTAGGGGTGTATTTGGAGTTCACSGAGCCCGAGGCTCACCCCATCGTTAGTCACTAATCAGAGTCAAGTACCAGGGACCTTTTGCTTGAAGCCTTGGGGCCCCTCGGTGCTGCGGGGAAGATCAGCATCCAGAGGAATTTTCCACAAATAGCCGGGATTTTCCCAGCATCCCCTTCTGGGGCTACTCCGGACACTTTGACAAAGCCCTGGTTTCAGCTCACGGGTATTCAGCAAGGCTGAAAAAGCAGATCGACACCAGCTGAGACAATCCCAGCCCCAAACATCGGCCCTTCTCCATCGCAGCGAGCCACAGCCACCACCCACGTCCCATTTACATGCAACTGAGTTGCCGGGAGCATCTGGCTGCGGCATCTCCCAAATTTCACATCCAAGCACAGCTAAAAAAGTCACGTTGGTGCCGTAGAAATCCTGCCCGCGGTGGTGCCCGGCTCAGCGTTACGATCTCCTACTCAATTTTGCAGCAGCTAAGGGTTTCATCTGCCATCAAAATAGTAAATAACCCTCTGCTCTGATAGTCAAACTGCTAGAAAAAGCTCATCATTTGCCATATAGAGAGCAAAATCTTCTCTATAACCTGGATTTCCAGCAATTTGCTAAGCAGACACCGAGCGAAAGGCCAGCGGGAGCTGCACACATCCCACTGTGTGGCCGGGCTCTGGCAAGATGCGTGTTAGTTTTTTCAGCATCCCCTGATATTCAGCTGATGGGCACGATATGAATGAATGAATAATACAGTGGTTTTTCTAAATTACGTGTGTGCTCAGAGAGGTCTGATGTGCTCTGGCTGCTTGTCACGCAGGCGGCAGTTCCTTACTGGGGTTGTAAATGTTGCTTTAATGCGGTAATAAGTTTCTCGCACGCTGAGTGAAGGATTAGCCACGTTCATTGCCCCTAAGTGCCTTAAAAGGAGGGAGCCAACTGTCCCAGCTTACTGCCACCTTCAACATCCCAACGCTGGGCTGAGATTTGAGCTCCCAAAAAAATCCTGTTCACCCCTGGGATAAGTCTAACTGAGCCAAACTAAGGATGGATTTGGTTTAAGCAAGGACAGGAAAGAAAACATGGAGATGCTCCCTTCTGGCGAGGCATTTTGGGCTCCCAACTCAGATGCAATTTGATTTTAGGGTAATTATTGATGAAATCTCAAGAAGTTTGGGATTCGGGCGTCGTGGCAAAGGGCAAAGCTGAAGCTCGGTGTTAATCCCTGCCGAAACCCCTCCCGGCTGCCCTGCTGGGAACGGGGCGAAAGCTGCGTCAGCCCTTGCACAGCATCACTCCGGAGCGTTTCTCATGCAGCTCCGGGGCTGTCAGGAAGCGATTAAGAAAGCAAAGGAAATAAAAGCAAGTCAAACAGTTTTGATCCCKCTCACCCTCTTCCCCCCACGGCGCTGACGCCGGAGAGCAGGATTATTCAGGGTCCCCTTTGAAGCCACGCTTGCGTCAAAGGACGGCACCTGAAAACGGGGAATCGTCTCGATTCCAGCCTGGATTCAGTGGCAGAGAGGAGCGGGGGCTGGTTCGGGGCAGAGCCTCATCTCTGCAAACTCTGGCATGGTTTGCTCCGTCGCTGCCGCCCCAGCGCAGCTGCCTCTACCACGGCGCGTTTCCCAGTACTGCTACGGGGATTGCACTGGGCAGCAAGAAAACCAAAGCTGGTCTGTGCGCTTTGCCCCAAGCTGGGCTTAGACCACATCACGGCTGAGCCAGCAAAGCGCGTCGTGAGCCACATCCCCATCCCGGCCGGGGAGTTCATCTGCTCCTGAAAAACGGCTCTCGAGTGTCACAAAAAGACGCTTTTCAGAGCAAACAGGCAGCCAAAAGGTTGATTTCTCCAAACCCACCCAAAAAGTCAGGGGTATTATTTGCTTTCCTCCCCGCTCTCCTCCTCCCAGGAGGCTCCGATGTGTTTTCAGCTGGTCCGGCCGCCGGAGCCGGCGCGCAGCCTGACGTCACCCCCCCGCGCTGCACCTCCAGCTCCCATTTCTACCGGCAGAGCTCTAAAGATAGATCCGAGCAAAGATTATCAGCCCGAGAGGTATTAATAGGAGGCAGCTGCTCTTTAAAGAGGCTTTTAAATAATGTAAAAAAACTTCATCGTATTTTTAAAAAAACTTTTAAGTGAGCCAAGCTACCCCTCCTCTTCTCTCACACACCCCCGAGCCCACGTGCACCCGCACCCAGGCGATGTGTCGGCCCTGAAGGGTCCCTTTTGTCACCCTGCTTGCCCAAAAGCAGTTCTCCCATCCGACATGGGCCGGGGGACCCCGCTCTGTCCCGACATCAGTCCAAAGGGAGGGTGGTGGCAGGTTTGCGGAGCCGGGAAGGGGTACGCTGCCCCCCCAGCTGCCGTGTTGGGCCAGCTTAGAGCAGCAACCTCTCAAAAAAAGCCATTGGCAGAGCTGGTTTCAAGGAAAACACRGTGAGATGCCTAAACCAGCACTGAGCAGAGCGAATACATCCCTGTGGGTCAGCGGGGTTGTACCCGGGGTCTTCCCCACGCCGACACCCCCCGGCTCTGCAGCGGGGCCACGCACGCGGCACGGCCACGAGCCTTGGGATGGGCTCCTGAGACGGGACCGTGTCCCGCTGCTGTGTCTGTTGGCTATTTTAATGGCACGAAGGGAAATAACACAAGATCTCAGTCTTCCCTCCAGCCAGCGCCGGCTCCCGGGCCGTGCTTCAGCCAACTAAATGGCTCCCGGGTGCAACGACAGCCCGAGAAAACCGTGAAAGGCAAAAATAAATATTGTGAAACTCGCGGCTGTAGAAACCAGCTGCAGCTGCCGATGGCCACATCTGGCCGCCGTGGCATGGCACCGGCCRGACCCTCTCGGAGGTCGGGGCGAGCGGGCAGAGGCAGCGTCTCCCCTCCCCTGCCTGCCCCGTTCGCTGGGGGYGGGAGGAGGGTCCTGCCCCGGGTACCCCCCGGCAGGAGCCGTGCGGTCCCCCGCAGCATCGCCGCTCCTCTGCTTGGTAACCTCATCTCCCTGCTAACTGAATAATGGAGTGAAACCTTAGCTGTGCTGCTCCCAGCCGGAAAATAAAACCCTCCAACACAGCGCAGGCTCCTGCTAAACACTGCTGGGGGCTGCCTGCACCAAAAGGCGAGTGGGTACCATGCAAATCCCATCTTTATATAAAGCGTCCGTGTGATGCCCAGCGCAAAAGGGTCTGGGTTTGGGCTGGAGCAGGCAGAAAACACCACAACACGGGCAGCAGACGTGCTGCCTTCTGGCCCGGAGCACAGCGGAGCTGCAGGGGCGATGCTCGTGCCCGCGGGCAGCAGATGCCTGTGGTTGTTAGACGCCTGCAGCACGCCGTCACTCTTAAAGGCCAAACCAGGGCAGGATTTATTGCCGTGCCGTGAAAATAGATGAGAGCAAATCCCGTCGGAGTGCGCTAAATGTTACTCCCTGTGCAAATAGAGGCAAAGGTGGACGGGCGCAAACGTCGGGGATTTGTGCCCGTGCAAGAAGCGGAGCGTGGGCACGGCCGCAGCCTGCCTGCATCTCGTCTGAAAGAGGGGAACGCGGTCCGGGTTTGGGACCGGGCTCCCAGGAGACTCCAACTCTCCCAGCCGCCAGGCCAAGTCCTGCGGAGGAGTTTCTAACCCTCGACACGCACAATTCACACACTTGTGTTTTTAAGGAGGCTCTTCCTTTTGGCAGCCTTTTRGTTGAAAGCGGAAAATGACACAGCTCGCCCTCGGAGCTGATGGCCCTATCATTAATCATGATTTTTTAATATATTTAAAAAAAAAAAAAAAATTCCAAAGAGGACGCCACAAATGCGAGCACCAAATGGGCTGCTCGGGTTGACCTCCAAGTGCTTCGGCATGTATTTCGCTCCGGCTCAGGAAGTTGCTCACAGCCAGTTTATATACTTTAAGGGTGGGTAGATTGACACATAGGAAATCTATGACATGTAATAGCTGATAAGGTATGATGCATTTCCCCCCGCCCTGTGAATTATTTGAGGCTACGCTTTATTTAAATATTATCATGCCTAGGATTTCGGCATGTGGCATCCACGGATGACATCAGAGAGAAAAAAAAATTAAGCAATTCTCCTTATTTTAGGAGCTTATTTAGTCCAGATATTTTAAGTTACATTTTTGGCCCAGTATCCAAGCGATCTTTCTTCAATCTAAATAAATGTCTCCCMTTAAAAAAATAAAAAAGGAAAACAAAACAAAACACAAACCCCACAGATGTGGCGAGCCCCGCAGTTGTTCCAAAGCAGAAAGCAAACCCGAGCACGTTTGCCAGGCCCCGTCCGCCCACTTAACCGAGCCTGTCAAAACCAATAATAAAGAACACTTGCGCAGCGTTTGATCTTTGCAAACCGCGGGGCAGCTTGCGATGGGGACGTTAGGAGAGCGTGGGGTGAAGGAGGAACCCCCTTTTTTTAAGTGAGGGTGTTGAGGTTTGGGGTTCGGGGAGGTGGAATTGGGAGGTCGGGGGATAACCGAGCTCAGTTTTTCCCCGATCCCGCACACCGCAGCTCACGGGCGTTTTCGAAACACCTCTCCCGTGTGGCTCAGAGGGATTTTACACCCCCGGAGGGCAGGGGAGAGCACCCCCCTGCAACGCACTCGGGATGCCGCTTCGCGCACGGAGCATCAGAGAGGCACGGACCAAATTCCCCCTTCCCCGAGCAGCGTTTGCATCCCAAACACCCCATACATTTCCCACCACGTCTCATCCCTATTTTCCTTGCCACGGCCAGGTTTAGTTTTGTTTTGCTTCCACYGTGCTCACCAGCCCCCTCAGCCCCCTGCTCCTGGGGGGCTGAATAACCCCTCGGCTCCCTYCCGAATAACCCAGCCAGGAGCTCCGCGGCCTCGCTGCCCGGCGAAGCAGCGGGATGCAGCTGCGGGAAGCCCCAGGACGAGTTGGGAYGCTCCGGCTCTAACAACAGAGCTGCTGGTGGGACAGATGATAGWCCGGGCTCCTGCTGGGACTCACTGGGAGCTGCGGAGGAGGCTGGAAGGGACCAGCGTCGGTCGCCTGCGGTGCCTCCTGCYCTACCCTTACTGCTCAGCAAGCTGCAGGGTGATGCACTTCTGGTTTTTTTCCCCAATTATGTTTTCCCAGCAGCTCCGCTCCCTCCCAAGGCGCTCCGCCACGGCTCTTGTGCCATCTGCCGACAGAAGGCCGCCGGCTCCGTGGCCCCGTCACGCCGCAGCACCCACCACCCAGGACCCACCACCCAGCACCCACCGCCCAGCACCCACCACCCAGCACCCACTCGGCCTGCCCGCACCCATCCTCTCCCCTTCGGCAGCCCCCAGGTGCCTCCTGCCCTCTCCTCGTTCCCGCCGCCACCTCCTGCCCAGCCCTGACTTGAAAGCATCCCCAGGATTTTGGCTAAATACCAGAAAACCCAAAGATGAGCAAATTCTGCTCCTCGGTCATCCCCCCTCCGGCCACCCAGGCGGCACCAAGGGCAGAGGGGGACGGGGCAAGGCTGCACCCCGGCTGCTTTCAGACCTGTTTTCCCAGGAAAAAAGARGGTAGAAGCAGGAAGRGTCTGGCCAAAATACCCAGGTATAGAATCACAGAATCATTTAGGTTGGAAAAGACCTTTAAGAKCCTCRAGTCCAACCATAAACCTAACACTGCCAAGTCCAAATGCTGGGAAGGGGCAGCCCAGCGGCTCCGAAACCTCTGCGGGGAGACTCTGCTCTTGCTCAGCACCCTCGGCCCCGGCGATGCCCCCGGCCCCGGCGATGCCCCCGGCCCCGGCGATGGCCCCAGCACAGCCCTGCACATCGGTGCTGTAACACACACACACACACGCACGCAGAAATCCGTCTGTCCGCGGCAAACCAGAGGGTTGCACTCTTCGTCGTGGAAATACACGGGGGGAAGAAGCAGGGAGCCCCGATGGTTTGCTGAAGGATGCTCCCTACAGCTGTCTCCTTAGAAAAAGTGACAGACAAGTACCCAGAATATAATTTTGTGAGTTCAAATTTCCTTCATCTGCCAGCACCGGGGGACACTGAATTATTCATGACATTTCACCAAAATAATACTGTTTAAAAATAACTCCCCTGCTTAAAAGACGGTGAGAGCACTTTTAACACTGACCACTATTTTTATCTCCCGAGCGTGACACAGCAAACCCTCAAACCTCAGCAATTCCTGCCCCGAACCCACCGCTGACCCCCTCCTCTTTAACAGCGTGGGTGAAGGAGCACGGGGGGGATTTTTTTTCTCCCCTTGCAGTGCTCAGCTTTGGATTTCAGAGGAGATGCAAAGCTGCACATCTCCGGTGTCCAAGCAGAGGGCACTGCTGTCTAATGATTTGGGACAGGGCTCTGCTACAGGGGTTGGGTTTAAGTCAATCCCAAACTTCTTCTGGCACAGAAAACCTCTCCCGCTAGCAGATATTGCTGCAGCAGCAGCTGAGAAAACTCTCTCYATTTAATCCCCTTGATTAATCCCCTTGATTGTTTAACATCTTCATCAATGACATGGACAGKGGGATCGAGGGCACCCTCAGCGAGTCTGCAGATGACACCAAGCTGAGTGGTGCGGGCGATGGCCTGAGGGACGGGATCCATCCAGAGGGACCTGGACAAGCTGGAGAAGGGGGCCYGTGGGAACCTCATGGGGTTCAACAAGGCCAAGTGCAAGGCCCTGCACCTGGGTCGGGGCAACCCCCGGTATCTACACAGGCTGGGGGGTGAAGGATGGAGAGCAGCCCTGGTGAGAAGGACTTGGGGGTACTGGTGGACGAAAAGATGGACAAGAGCTGGCAATGGGCACTTACAGCCCCGAAGGCCAACCCTGTCCTGGGCTGCATCACCAGCAGCGTGGGCAGTAGGTCGAGGGAGGGGATTCTGCCCCTCTGCTCTGCTCTGGTGAGACCCCCCTGCAGTGCTGCGTCCAGCTCTGGGGTCCTCAGCACAGGAAAAACATGGACCTGTTGGAGCGGGTCCGGAGGAGGCCACAAAAATGCTCAGGGGGCTGGAACACCTCTCCTATGGAGAAAGGCTGAGAGAGCTGGGGTTGTTCAGCCTGGAGAAGAGAAGGCTCCGGGGAGACCTTACTGCAGCCTTTCAGTACCTAAAGGGGGCTTATAAGAAGGATGAGGAYAGACTTTTTAGCAGGGCCTGTTGCGACAGGACAAGGGGKAATGGTTTTAAACTAAAAGAGGGTAGATTTAGACTAGATATAAGGAAGAAATTTTTTASRMTGAGGGTGGTGAAAYCCTGGCACAGGTTGCCCAGAGAGGTGGYAGATGCCCCATCCCTGGGAACATTCAAGGTCAGGCTGGACGGGGCTCTGAGCAACCTGATCTAGTTGAAGATGTCCCTGCCCACAGCAGGGGGGTTGGACTAGAYGRCCTTKAAAGGTCCCTTCCAACCCAAACCATTCTATGATTCTATGGCTTCAACAGGTCCCCAAAAATCCAGAAATAATAGATAAAAAATGGTGATAAAACCCAGCCCAACAGAGCAGCCAGGAGCAGAGCAGAGCACCAGGGAAGTGCTGGCTTGTCTCAAAAGGGTAARAGCTGGCTAAAATGGGGAAAAAAAGAGATAAATAGAGGGCAGGAGATGACAGCCTGCACCAATTTTGGTGTTTCAGCCTTGCACCCGTACCGCCTGCGCTTCGTCACGTCAAGACGTCCTCCCACCCTGCCTGCACCCTGCCCACACGCTGCCCGCACCCGCTCCTGCCTCTGCCAGCGCGGCAGAGACGTGGCCTTCGTCTCCGAGCCAGGCAGAAAGCGGGTTCYCCGTGAAAACTTGCTAAAGTTTCAAAGTTATTTTTATCCCACGGATTCTGAAAAGCAGCACATTTTTCTGCCTTTTTTTTTTTCCCCCCCCAGTGTTTATTAGAAAGCCTTGGAGAGGGAATCTGCTTTCCCTCACCCGCCTGCAGCTCGCTTTCTGCCATCACTTCCATTTTCTCTGCTTTTTGTTTTATTTCACTGATGAAAAAGGACAGAAAGTAGTTGGGAAAAAGAAGAGGATATAAAAAACCCTTTTAAGTTTAGTTTCAGCTGCATCAAAGCATTCGCAAACTCCTTAGAGATGTCTGTACACGTCCTCTATGCTTGCAACACCCCCCTGCATCCACCTCACTCATTATTCCCTTTATTCCCATTATATTCCCATTATTCCCATTAGTCAATATTCCCATTATTCACTCACTCTGAGCACTTTAAAAACAAAACCTGGCAGGGCAGGAGTGCCTCGGGAGGGCTGGCTGCYCCATCGGGCTCCCGGCAGGCAGAGTCGGGTTTCCAGGGCCTCGGATGCTCCTCCGACATCGCATCGGGATCCTGATGCGTCCCAGTGATAGCTGCCAGAAACCAGATACTTTGGGAGCCACAGTTGTGCTGCTGCCATAGAAATCCTCCCGTTTAAACACCCGACGGTGGCTAGAAGCAGCTTTCTCCTGATTTCATCTAACMTAGTTAAAAAGAGGAGTAATGTCCCTGGAGAGCTGTAATAAAATTAACTTGCCAGTCAAAAAGAAGCTGATGATTTATGATCACTTGTGATAGATTCTCTTAGTCTTCTTCCCAGAAATCCCCCAGCGGCCTCTCGCTGCCAAAACGCGGCGGCCAAGAGCCGTAGCCCATCCCCGGCACCGCGGGAAGGGCCCGAGCCCCTGCCAGTGCCGACGTCCATGGCACCGGGAAAGCTCCCGGGCATGGGGCAGGGAGTGGGGCCSGGGCTGGGCAGGCTCGGCAGCGGGTTTTGGCAGGGGAGCACCTGCGGAGATGATTTACAAGCCTCATCCAAGCCTCTGGATGCGTCAGAGGCCGTCGCTGCTCTGCGAGCGRGGGGGGGCTGGATGCGGCCCGTGGGGGCACACGGAGCGGGATGGGGAGCAGCCAGCCCAGCCCCACGGCCGTCGCTGGGCRCTAATCCTGCGATCCAGCTTAATAGAGCTGCCCTGTGTTAGGCTCCGTTTTCCTTCACTCTCCCCCATTTTGACCCACCCGGTGCCTCGTCTCTCCGCAGGTCCCGAAAGCCAAACTCCAGCCTCTCCATTAATCTCAGCCGCGCCGAGTCATTAGGGGCGGATAAAGCTACTTACCCCAATTCCTTCCTGCTCGTCTCGATCCCAGCCAAGCATTTTACCTTGGCGCCGGCTGCCTCCCGCCATCAACAAGCCAAGGTGTAATGTTACTGTCTGTTTGCTCTCGCCTTTTGGTGTTTCGAGTCCCAAACAAGCCATTTAGACGTGGCAATGAATCCAGCCGGGGACCGGGAAGGGGCACGGCGAATGGGGCACAGCCCTGGACTGGTAGGATGGGTTTGCAGGAGCTAACCTTGTCCGTGGGGACYGCAGCGAGGGGCTGCAGGGAGCACACGGCCGCTGTGGTGGCCAGCACGGGCAGGAGGCTCCAGCCCGAGGAGCCTGGGCTGGTTTAAGTGAGCTGCAGCATCATTCCTGCACGGGATTAGAAAATTATGGGGTCTGGGCAGGAAGTGCAATAGCCCCCCCARAAAAGTACCTCCAGGTATCCTTTCAGCGTGCAAAAGTCACACTGAAAAATTCACGCTCCTACCAAGCGTGAAGAGAGCAGGATCGGGCCCGTAGCAAGGGACGGCACGACTTGAAACCATCGCAGAGGAGAGTGAGTGSTCTTTAGGGGGGCAGCCCAAAAGAAATCACTTGAGCAGGGCCTGAGCTTTACCCCCGCCAAAGGGATTTAGCAGATGCTGAAGGAGRGCTGCGCCGTGGGCCTGCAACGGCATCGCCACACTCTGCGAAACCCTCCCGGTGAAGGTGAGCACAGTGTTTCTCACGATGTGTTCAGTCACAATTCCTACTTTACAATGGAAAATAAGGCACCGTGTYTGCCTCATTTTTCTTTACCGGTGTCCCACAGGCATGAATCCACACAGAGCTAAAAACACGGACTGCAGGGGCCGGGAATRAACCCGTGCATTACGCAGAAATGAGGACCGACCTGTGGGGCTCTGAGCACTTTTCTCCCCAAGCCACTGTATTTATTTTCCCTCCTGTTTCAGCCCCTCACTTCCTTGCCTGCATTTGGGTAGTTTATTTATTCAGCCTCCCCTAACAGTCCGGTTTGGCTATTTTGGTGGTGCGAGAGATACCGACCCAACCCAGACAAAAAACTAGCCCTGCTCTGTCAGGGCTATCAGCAAACACCAGCCCCTGAGGCCAGCCAGGAATTTTAATTGAAATAGCCGGTCACTGGGCTCAGATAAGGCCCAGCATCACCCCACGACTGGTGGGGCTCCCCACTGCCCCACGGGGCTACCAGGACCCTGCCCCGCTCCCCAAACTCATGCGGGGGGCCCTGGCCCCACTCCATGCCCCGGTGGGGGTCTGCCAGCTCAGTGCTCACCCGCCAAGGCAGCACTGGGACAGACTGGGAGGGAACTGGGCCCCAGAGCTGCTGTCAGTGGGCAGCCCACGTTGGCGGGGGCTCTCGCAGCATCGTCCCCTCCCCGGCCCGCAGGAGCTCGGTGGTCTGCACCCCTTATCAGTCCTTATCTCCCGGAGCCGCTCGCTAATGTGACCTTAATGGAGCTAAAATCGACTCGATTTGTTTTATTGCAGCTTAGCCCAAATCCCCCCCCCCCTTCTCGCTTCCCCTTGTTTTGGAAATACAGAGGCGGAGGGCTCTGGCTCCTTCCTCGGGAGCTGAAGGGGGGGGGCAGCGCATGGAGAGCCGTGTCCGGGCCACAGCACCCCGGGTGGCAGGGAAAGCCCCGACCCGCCTTCCCGTGCTCCCCCCCCCCCCGGCCCCGAACCCTGCCCGTCGGGGGTGGTGCCTGGCAGGAGGGTCAGAGGCGGGGAGCGGGTCCCGGAGCGCACAGCCCCGCTGCGGGCACGGCGGCTCCGACGGGCTCCCCCCCCGCACCCCTCCCGGCCCTGAAAGATGCTGCCCACCCCCTTCTCGGTGAAGGACATCCTCAACCTGGAGCGGCCGGGCGCTGCCGGGGGTCCCCGCGCCGCCCCCGGCCCCCGGGCTGCCCGCAGCCCCGGCACGGAGGACGAGCCGCCGCCGCGTAAGTGACCCGCGGGGCCGGGGAGGGGGCGACGGGGCCGGGGGGGGGCYCCGCGGAGCCGCTTTCGTTCCCCCGGGGTGGAAAACCGAGGGCAGCGGAGCCGCCCGTTGCATCCTCGCACTCTCCAGCCACGATCCCGCCGGAGCCGGTGTTCTCCGCGGGCCGTGGCGGGTTTCCTCCTTTTTTCCCTTATTTCTTTTCTTTTTCCCCCAGGGGATGGTTTTTTGGGGGTTGTTTGGGGCATTTTCTGGGCAGCCCCCCGCGCGGCCGCGCATCCCGCCCCGTGCGCCCCGCCGCACCGGCTGCCCTCGGGGAAACGGAACGGCCCGGGACGGGGGTGGATATAGCTAGGGTTGGTTTTTTTCTGCCGAAAGCACAAATCGCCACAGTTTTCGATGACGCAAAACCCCGTTTCGATGCTCCGTAAATTGTCCCCGCTGGGGACGGGAACCACCGCGCCAAGGCACGACCGGCCCCGGAGCGCGGAGCCGGCTGCGGGGATGCTGCTCGGAGCGGCCGCCGAGGGGGGATCGGACGGGGCCCCTCTTCTCCCCGCGGCGAAAATCCGACAAAAAGTTTCCTCTGCTCTTGTTTTCCTAATGCCCGGCGGCTGCAGAGCGGAGAAACGGGGAAACCAGTAGGACCAGAGCCTGAGCACTGGGCGGCACTGGGATACAGAGCTAGAAAGCCGGAGAGGGCGAGAGGAGCCCCGGGAGGACTCTGTCGGCTTCACACCTGCAGACGGAGCCCTCCAGCACCCCATTTTCCCGCAGACCCTCAAATTCCCTGAGCCCCTGCTGTGGATGCCGAGCGTATCCCACCAGCCGGGGAGCAATCGCCGTGCAAGACCCCCGGCTAGCTTGCCTGCAACACAAAACCCCAGCAAATTTAAAAAAAAAACCAAAACACAACTACTTTGCATCTTCTCTCAGATCTAACAATTTTTTCCTCCTTCGTTCCCAGCCCCTTCGGTTTTTTGGTTTTGCTTAAATTCAGAGCTATGCGGGATTCCCCTTTCCTCRGGCGCTGGAGGTAAATCCTGCCGGAGGTCTGGCTGCAATCACTTCCATCCCTCCGGAGCAGGATGGTGGGGAAAGGGATTTGTGTTTTGGGGTACTCGAACCTGCAGCGTACCCCACTTTCCCTGTGCCCCTCCAGGCTGGGGCTGCCACGGTGGCAGCACCCACAACAGCACAGGCWTCGTTAGGAGGGACCGAAAGGAGGCATTATCCAAAATTCACGCAACAGTCAGGCTTCAAATTCCCTGCAAGAAAAGGGAATTTTCTTGAATTCCCATTAAACATCACAGGAAAGTTCATATTAAATTTATCAACTATCAACCCAACTTCATCTTATTCCCAAGGGTCCCCATTCCCAATTCGATCCTTCCTTCGGAAACACACCCTCACAGGGAACAGAACCGGACTTAGGTCTCACTTTGCGTTGGGTTTTTCTCGCTGCAGGAAAATGTTTGCTCGCCCACCCTTTCRAGGCAGACGAGAAGAAAGCCGACCCCTGCCACCATCCCAAGCAGCGACAGCGGAGAAAACCCCGAGTTTTATTCTCCCAAGCTCAGGTGTTTGAACTGGAGCGGCGATTTAAGCAGCAGAAATACCTCTCAGCTCCGGAAAGGGAGCACCTCGCCAGCGTGCTCAAGCTCACCTCCACACAGGTGAAAATCTGGTTCCAAAACCGGAGGTACAAGTGCAAGAGGCAAAGGCAGGATAAATCCCTGGAGCTGGCTGCCCACCCGCTGCCCCCGCGGAGGGTGGCAGTGCCCGTGCTGGTCAGGGACGGCAAACCCTGTCTTGGGGGCTCCCAGCCTTACCCAGCTCCATACAGCATCACCACCAGCCCTTACTCCTAYAGCTCCTTCTACAGTGCCTATAGCAGCAGCCCGTATGGTGCTAGCTACGGGGGGAACTACGCCGGGRTGCCCCCCAACGCCGCCCCCGGCAGCCCTGCCATGAACATGAGCTTGGGCATGGCCAGCGCTGCTCAGCACCAGCCCACATGCTTGCAAGCCACCGTGCAAACGGGCATCAGGGCYTGGTAGATGGCCGTGGGGGTCAGGAGTGCCTGAAAAGTGCCGAGGAAAGCCCCCTCCGCTCCAGAGCSCAGCCTTCGTCGGGACGGGAACCGAATCCGGAGGGTTCCTGCCACCCTGAACAGTGGGACGACTCTGGAGCATCCGTCCCCTCCAGACAGCTCGTGTGGTCACGTCTCTGCAAAGGCAGGTCAGGAGAGAAGGGGACACTGCCGCTCTGGTGCTGCGACTTTGGGGACCCAATGACTGAGGGCATTTATTTATTTAAACAYAAACGTTTTGGAGCCTGGCCCTTCCTGCTCCCAGAGGGTTTGCTCCTCCAGGATGCCGGCGCACGGCCGCCAAGAGGGTACGAACACTGCTTTTCCTCCTAAGGACAACTGGAAAACAGGGTCTGTGCACATCACTTGTGCATYCGCTTTTTTATGAACTCTATTTAATGCTTTGAGTTCCTCTAATCTTTTGAGATACATTTCTGATTTATATTCTTAATATCTTCCCAGCACAGGTGTTAATTTCTGTCTTTATTATTATTATTTGAAAATAAAAAACAAATGGGTGAAATTGTGCATTTTCCCTTGCTCACCATTCCTCACTTAGTATTTTGACTTTTCCCATCCACAATTTGCATTTGAGCAACAAAATCTGACCCAAAGAAAAAAAACAAACCCAAAATCRATCTTAATACTAATAATTAACCCAGAAAGATAATTGCCTTGTAGTCCAAGCTTGGGGACCTCCCAGGGCTTAACCCCCTCCCTAACTCTTGGCAAGTGTTTTCAGCTCTCGGTTGCTATTTCCTTACTGGTAAAATGGGTTTGCAGGTACATGGCGGGGCAGCTGCGGGGGGCAGCTCCGTTGTTACGGGATCASACGGTGGGTTGGTGTCATCTGAATTACCCGTGCTGAACCAAGAGGTGTGGGCTCCCCAAATCAGGATCCATCGCCACTAAGTGCCTTGCTGGATCAAAGGACTGTCTGTATATTTATATCTATCTATCTATCTATCTATCTATCTATCTATCTTTATGAAATGCAGGAGGGCTGAATGCCATTGCGGTGTCCCGGGGTGGCTCAAAGGGGAGCACGGCCACATCCCGAGCAGGCAGCACGAATCCACAGCCTCACACTTACAGAATAAACCCAGCGAGACCTCGTTAGACCGACCCACTCGTCGGGCTGCCCAGGACCCCCAGTGCAGGCTTTACTTGTATCGGGGAGGGGGAAAAAAACCCACAAAGGCCAATGCCTGATGCAAAATGTTGGTTTAACAGAGATCTTTCCACTACAATGCCAAGATATCCCAGTGACGGAGCCAGACAGCAACTGCACACAACTCCCACCGCATGGGACAGGCAAAATCTCCCCCTCGCAACCTCCGTCCCCATGCCGGGCTGCTGCCCCCTCCTCCCCGCTCCTTTCCCGACAGCTTCTTATCCTCCCAGTGTTTGGTGAAAAGAGACTTGCTGGAGGCAATTAAGCTTTTATCTCTAATCCCACTCAGCCCCATCACTCCGGCTTTCGCTCGCTTCCCAAATGGGACATCCCTGACACCCAAATCAAACCAGAAAATACCCTCTCGGCGAGATAGCTTGCTCGCTGTCCTGCCRCTCCGAGGCTTTGCAGCCCCACCGAGACCCTGGAAATGGCTGGGTAAGGTGACAGCCGCCCTGGGTGCTGCCCCTTCTCCTCCCCTTCATCCATCCACACTTACTGGGGAATATCTCCCAAAATCAGCTGAGCCTCGGTTCTCTGTCCTGGCTTTGGAGCAGGCAGGCGGGTCCTTGCACCGGGAAATGCTGCCGGCATCGGGGAAAGCCCCGGCAAACAGCAGCATCCCCGATGCATGGGCTCACCTGCAAGACTTAACAACACTGAGTGTTTTTTCTTTGAGGTTCAGCAATCAAATGAGACCAATCACATGCAACTCCCCCCAAATAAACCCAGAAATCAAAGGAGSAAATTGCTACCCTGCCCAGCTCAGAAAAAAAGCCTGGAAATGGGAATCATGAGCACTAAAGGCATCGTTTATGCCCCTCCATATGTTTTGGAGGGGCTTCCCCAAAGCCCAGTTCCTGTAGGGTCGGGATACCCTTATAGCCCTGGATATAAGGATCCCCTCTGTCACCTGCCTCTCTGCAGCACGTCAGGGCTGTTGCTKTAAACCTCCCCCAGCCCAAATCAGAAATTACCTGCTACACCAACCACTGTGAAAACGAGCTTTCCCAAACACACCCACGTACACAAACCAGCCCGCATTTCCCCAAAGCCTTCTCCTGGACCAGAACTCCTGTCCTGGGCCAAATTACTCACAGTTTATCATCAGCTACAAGTTATTTTCACCGAGTGAGCCATGGATGCGGGCACTGGCAATGAAGGGAAAAGAGACCTGACCACAAAAKAGCCGTGCAACAAAGCTGCCCAGGACAGACCTACAGATGGAGGGGTCAAGCCCACGGACAGCACCAGGAGATCTCACTAATAGTTATGGTAAAGCTGTGGCAGGAAAATGCTTAATTGAAATGAAATGATCCCCCTGGAAGGAAGGGAACTGCCCAGCTTCTGAGGAAAGAAATCCTTCTGCTGGGCCTTATGGTCACATCTTTGTGATAGAGCCCAAAATAGTTGTGGATGCAGGACCTGGGGGTGCGGCGGGGGGACAGGCACGTGCCGAGCTCCGACAGCAGCGAGGGCAGCCTAAACTCGGCAGGGGTAGGGAGGGTCTCTGCAGCGGGAAAATTGGCTCCCAAATTGGGCGCCGAGTGTCCCCAGGGAGCGGCACGGCTTCCCGACCCGCGCGAGCATCCCTGCACGGGGCCGCGCTCACAGTCACGCCGCCGTGCCTTTGRGCAACACGCCTTTGGGCAAGCCCTGGGGTCCTGCCAGGGGACCCACCGGTGCCCCTCGGGGCTCCCCCTCCGACCCAAG